>NIPQ01091160.1:0-270263 GCA_002806875.1 Lepidotrigona ventralis hoosana | reverse complement strand
TTAAATTCTTCGGAAATAAATGGACGTAAAAGAACAGTGCAAATTAAATTACAGAATTTATCAATGTATCCTTTATTCGTAAAATTAATAGAATTGCAAAACCATTCTGTTAAGACACATTCAAGATCGCTTGAATTTGATTCTTGATCATAAACTACAACACCATCTTTAAAAATTTTAAGATTATTCTGTGGTGATTTTAGCAATCCTTTTAGTGCTGATTTCATACGTGTTTCTACTCCCGAAAAGAGATCAAACGGACAATAACTGCTACGGCATTTGATCATCTTCTTCTTTAACTGAAATTGTAAAAAAGTCATTAACATTATTTTTACTTTTATAAATTATATTACATTTACTTTTCTTATTTTTAATAAAAATAATAATATCACATATCATTTATTTATTGTAACAATAATTTGCCCTCTGATTTTAAAATTAATTTATTGGTATATAAAAAAGTTATTATATAAAATCTTTAAATTCATTTTTCCTTCTATTTTTGAGTTATGCTACTAATAGTAATAAATACAGAATATAATAATTTAATGCTAGAATATACATATTAAAAAAAAATTTTTTCCTTTTTTAATTATATCAAAAAAATTTTTTTTACAAAATCCATTTGAAGTTTAAAATATAATTTCCATACAGAAATCAATTAAAAATTCTCAAAGTACATGTTTTAAATATTTTATTTAGTATTTTAAATATTTTATTTAGTATTATATAATAATAATAATAATTGAATTATAACTTATATTCAATCAAAAAAATAACAATTGTTAAGTTTACAATTATTTTGTGAGAGAAGAATATTATCATTAATATCATCATGTTTGTAATAAGTTTTATGCTTTTTTCTTGCTTCATGCTGCATAAAATATTTTAAGGCAAAATTATTATTTCTGGAAATATTCTGTTTTGAAAAAATAATAGTTCCTGTTTGTTTGGCAAACAAACAGGAACTATTATTACAGTCAGATTAATTTTCCAGCAAGAGAAACATCTATTGTACAATTTTTTTTATTGTAGATGTACTACAATAGTTTGTATTGGATATTTTTCTTTCTTACAATTAGTACACATATTGATAGAATATAATGTTTTATTTAGATGGTTTGTTAATTTTGTGTCACTACATCATACTATTATTTTTGTGTCACTACATCATGTGTTATGATTTTCTCTGTGAAAATAATGTTATGATTTATATGATATTGACAAATGATATTTGTATTTTCTTCTTAATTGTCTATTCTTTATATACCTATCAGTATACATTGTCAATAATTCTTAGAATAGCGTTTTGTAATACTTCAAATTACAGATAAATGACTTAGCAACTATTCCTTACAATTGTATCAAATTGTATGTTCAAATGGGTTTCAATATAGTTACAGAATAGAAGTTGGTTAATTTTGATTTATGTCAATATTTGTTTCTGCCGTAATTTTATTTCAGTTTTTATTTTAATATGGCATTTCCAATTAAATTTGGAGTCCAAGTATGAGTCCAAGAAATCAAAATGGCGAATGTTTTGTTCAACTATTATTTAGGGAAATTGTTGGCACATTTATTCTCATTTAGTACAAATGTTACAAACTCCGTTTACTTTAATTTTTTTTTAAATTTGATGGCTTGCAAAATCTGCGTTTTTAGATTGCAGTATTATCGACAAGATTTAACATTTGAATTAATATTGTTGAAACTTACACAGAATATTCTGTTCAATAGATAATTGTAGTAAATAGTATATGGATTATAATTCTTTATGTTATATTCTGTCAAGTTCCTTTTCAATATTTACAAATAGTGCAGTTTAATCTCTAACTTCTGTAATATGTTATCATTCTATGTATGTTGTATTGTTTAAAAAACTAAATTGGTATTCAGAGATTAGTTATTTTTTCGTTATGACGGGTTTCATACTATTGNTTTTTTCGTTATGACGGGTTTCATACTATTGTAAATATTAGTAATATCTCAAATATTTTTGATAATAGATATAAGAAAGATAAATAGATAATAATAATGAGAAATAGACCTGTTTTTCATATAAATTTTTGCCTTATACTACTTCTGCAATTTTCTAAATAATAGAGNAATAGTAATATCTCAAATATTTTTGATAATAGATATAAGAAAGATAAATAGATAATAATAATGAGAAATAGACCTGTTTTTCATATAAATTTTTGCCTTATACTACTTCTGCAATTTTCTAAATAATAGAGAAGTAATTGAGTCTTATTGATGCATTGTNGAGAAGTAATTGAGTCTTATTGATGCATTGTAGAATACAATTAGAAGTCGTATTATGTCTTTTTAGTTTCTTCGATAATTAGATCAAATCCTGATGTTTTGTTTAGCAATATTTAAGTTTACCAATGACCCTACTTATTTCTTTTTTTTTACTGATGACGTAATATGTGTTTTTATTGTAGGTAGCGGCAATTGTATATTATATAGTGCGAAAGTATCGCTTAAGATAGCAAACTTCTTAGTTTTTTCTTGGTCTGTTCTTATCCATATTTCATTTTATATTTTTAGCAAATGTATTGAAATTGCTCATTTATTGTATTTTTTTTTTTTGCTATTTTCTATGAGCAATAGTTTATATTTTTATTCATTCAAATAGTCTTTTCAATTTTGTATAATATCTTCTTGATTATATATTTTCTTTTTTATGTTGTTTTTATGTGTCGCATTGTATCTTTGCTATTAAATTTTTGCAATTATTTTCTTTTTTATTAGTTCAAAAATATTTGTAAGTATTGTAATATTTTCAATTAGTTAAATCTTTTATTTATCCACGCTGTTTGAATTATGTTTCTTCTAATTGGAAAGAAATTTTTAGCGATAATTACAATGTAATTTTTTGTTAACGTATTCTTTGAATTTAGCAAGATGTAGAATCTGTTCATAGAACAGATGTTCATTATTTGTTTGCATATGTTAAAACATAATGAAAGATAATCAGAGTTGGGATCTGTTTATATACAGGGTGGCCCATTCAAATAAAACTAAATATCTTTTCGAATTTTGACGATGCAAAAAATATTTTTTCCTTAACATGAATGGTATCAAAAGGCCAATAGCTAGTAAAAATAATTCTTTTCAAGGTAATTTTTTCGTATCTTTCAAAGTCATTAATGTTTTTTTCATATAACTATATATATTTTTTTATTGTATCATGTACCTAATAAAATATGTTCAGATGTCAAAAAATATTTTCAGATGTCTAAATAAATTTAAGTTTCAATGACCTTGAAATATTAATGACCTTGAAAGGTTCGAAAAAATGATTTTGAGAAAAAATTCGAAAAGATATTTAGGTGGTCTCACTTAAATAGACCACTCTGTATATATAGAATATGATATATCTTTCTAATAATGATATCTTTAAAGATAATTAAATATATTATATAATTAAATATATTAGGTAGTTTGATATGGTTGATGTGTTGATTCATTACTAATCTTTATAGATTTAAATTTGTAATGTTAAGAGCGTACGTAGATATCTCACTTATGTGTAGTTAATTTTAATCGTTAAACAGGATGTTTAGCATTAAAATCATAAGCTATTATAAATATTATAAATATTTACAAATATTTCAAAAAATGTTTTTGAAGTATTAATATTAAATTTTTGAAGTATATATATATATATATATATATATATATATATTGAAGGATATAATTTTTGTTATATATTTTATAGATATAAAACAGTCTATTTTTAGAGATTTTCCGTAAAATGTATAAATAGAAGCTTGTGTATTCTATTGTATAACAAAATTTTTCATTTCAATGTCTGTGACGGAAATTTTATGCTTTAATCGTTAGTAGTTTTAATAACTTAAACTGGTTCCTGATTATGCGCACAACAATTATGCATATATTCATGTCTCTCATATCTAAGGCATTAAAATACCTTCATTAAAATACCTAGTCTCGGAGATTTTGTATTTATTTGTATTCCATACAATTTTTTCAAAATAACAAAAAATCCTTTATCTTTTTGTGCACTACATTAATTATAGATTTTACCGAGTGACTTAGCGAATTGATTTTTGTTCAGACGAACATTTAGCGGTGATATGAATGCTTTTTAGATATAAAAACGAATACAAAATTAATGTAAATTAACAGTGATAAATTAACGCAAGCGGTTTGCGTCAATTATAAAAAACATTGAAATGGGTCAAATTACTGTCAAATTACAGCTTGTTTATATCGCACGCAAATAACTCATCCACACTAATATACAGAAAATTAGATATTCGTAGACACTCACGTATATACAGGTATTAAATAATTATGAATAATATTAACATTAACAAAGTATCAGCTTTTACAACAAAAGGCCCCAAAATTTTCACATAAAATTCGATTATTAACAATCAAATGCAACAGAATATTTGAAATATATTTAACTGTATCATCACTCTTATCAATCGAAACCATAATGAGCTAAACAGATATGTACACTAACTTTAGTGACCTTTTCACCAAAATTAACTAACATTTTGAAGAGAGATTTCGAGAAAAAGAGAAAATTCTAAGCTAAAAGCTAGGAGATAATCCTAGATAAAAAAAAAGAAAAACATAATTAAAAAATAACATAATAAAAAAAAGAAAAAACATAATACAATTGAATTAAAAATGATATTACAGAACAATTAAATTAAAAATGATATTATAAAAGAATAAAAGATAATTATATATATTATTATAATTATAAATAAATTATAATTATAATGATAATTATAATTATAAATATTATAAAAGAATAAAGCAATAATACACTAGAATCTTCAATGTATAATCAATAACTCCATTGCTAACTTCATTAAAAATAACTTTATGCCGATTATAATACGAAACATATTTAAACAATTATTAGCAGAAATATTAACAGAGATAAGAATTGTATTTACTTGTAGACTCGAGGAAATTAATTCAAAAGGAATTATAATTCAAAATCTAGCCAGAGGATCATAGAAGATTATTGAAAAATAACACAAAAATAAACAGAATTCAGTGTATGAAAATTCAGTCCATCTTCAAAAAGCAAAAATCCTTAATATATTATTTCAATGAAATAAGAAAAATGCTAACCTACAAAAGACTATTAATAAAAAAAATGACAAAATGACAAAACAAATCTTAGTCAAGCAGAGGAAAAATTAAAAGACTTCCTTCAAAGGAAAAACAATTTCTGAAAAAACTCATGCTTAATAAAAACACAGATTAATCACTATAGAAATCTATAAAAAACAATTTGAAACAATCAATAAAATTCAATAAAAATAGAAAATGGACAAGTATCGAAACGAAAAAAGTCGAGACATTTGCCAAGCGCGTATTAAAAATATTTCAACCATTAGAAAATCAAACAAATAACCAAGAAAGTAGATTTAAAAACCGAACTAAAATACCACTATTTTTGTTTTTAAATATTCTCTTTCTTTTTGTCATTTCACCAGGTGAAATCCAATACAAAATTCACAAAAACTTAAGTCCAAAAAGTTTACTCAAGATTTAATAATGGGCTTAATAATAAACAAAATTCTTTGTAGACTAAAACTTGCAACAGAGGAATGAAAATTGATCTCAAATTACCAATTCATCAAACAAATTCACAGATTAACAGTAAAATTAGGATAGACTTTAATAAAAAGAAATACTTAACGGCATTCTTAGATATATCTCAGGCGTTTGATAAAGTTTAGTACAATGATTCTTGTTTTACCTGCTTCTAAAATTATATCTCAGAAACAAATCAAAACACAATAAGTCGTGTCTTTATTTTATTTTATTTCATTAAATCAGAATAAATAGTGTTCTAGAGACAGTATATTTAGAGTTGTTAACAATGCTAAATATCACAATTTTTATTTTAGTTGATAACATTTATTAGTCTCCAATTAGAACCCACATTAAATCTAAAAAAAAAAAAAAAAAAAAAAAAAAAAAAAAAAAAAAAAAAAAAAAAAAAAAAAAAAAAAAAAAAAAAAAAAAAAAAAAAAAAAAGTAATGTGTTTAAAATAATATGTNAATAATAATCCATATACTGATTGATTTCCTTCAGACTTCTCAACTTACTTTTTAGAGTTTTTCTTAATCCATAGCTATCAAATAAATTTTGTATAGTAGATTTTGATCTGTTAACAATTCGTAAAGTATTTGCTAAACTTTGAGTTGTGTAAACTTAATAACTTTTTTTTTTCTCTATCGTAAACTCCGGTACTTAAACTAAAAACGATAATTAAACTAAAATTCAAAGTGATAATAAAGGACTATGGACTTGAATTACGCGGATTCACAAGAATAGGAATAAATAGCAATTCAGTCGCGAACATCATGATCATCGAACGAGATTTCTTCGATATAAGCTCACATCATGCTATTCAAGCTAATCAATTTTATTTTATTTGTAGAATGTATAAAAGTATATATATATATATATATATATATATATATATATATATATTTTTTATATAAAATTATTCTATAAAATTATATATATATATATATATATATATATATATATATATATATTTGTTATATTCAATTATCAACATTTTCCGTGATTGTAATAACTTTAGAAAACCAAATAAAGCATTGAAATAATAGTCGCAATCAGTAACGTAAAATATAAGATCATTACATTACCTTGTAATATTGTGTCAGACAGTAAGGACACTTTTGAAATTTTCGATCGATATCTCGCAAATAGCCTTGTTTTGGTTTAATTTCGACACAGAACGTTTTATTAGTTCGAAAATTAGTAGTATCGAATTTTATCGGAAGGAACGTATAGTCTGGAAATTTTGTGGCATATGTTTCCATAATTTCCTTATTGCGTCGTTTATCTGAAAGCAAAAAAGAAAATTTTAGAATATAATTTAATCAAAATATAGAGTGTTCATTTCACACAAATTTATTGTCGATTAATTACCGAATAATAAATAGAAAAATTTCGAAAATATATACACTTATAAATACATGTAATTTTTCATATTAATAGTGCACACAGAATATTTTACATTTATGTATTACGTAAAACAGAAAAATCATGCATTATGATCAGTAATAGAGATCACGCGATTCAAGAATAGTTGAATGAGTGAAAAATAAGACGCTTTTCATCTGTTATTGGTTTCCCAATTTTGAAAGTGAATTTAGTATCAAATGACAGCTTATAATGAGACATCAATCATAGTAAATTTTCAGGTTGAACTGATAATTATGTAATTTCTATGGTTTTAAAATTATTTTTGCACAACAATAAAAATTTAAATTAAATTATTCATCGTGTTTTCTGTAATAAGTTGTTCATAATTGATACATTATAACTGTATTATTTATAATTCAATGATTTTTTACTCAATGATTCCTCATTTGATTTTTCGTATAAAAAAATTCGAATTATATTTAAAATTTAAAAAAATATACTATATGTGCATTTACATATGTAAACAAATAAAATCAGTAAAAATGACATCATTATTCTTAAAAGATATAGAAACTACATTAATCTATTGAAGTATCAAATATTATATTTAAAATTATTATTATTATACTACTGTTACTAGTAATGTTAAATAATAGAAGTGTGAAATCCCGAAATTATCGAGACAGGATAGAAGTTTATTGGGATTGGATTGATTTCTGATAATTTTCAAGTTTCTCGAAAGAGTTGGTCTGTAAATTTCCGTCGAAATTATTGAAAATTTCGGGAATTATGAAAATCCCGAAGATTCGATTGATTGACGTTTCAAATTACATTTTAGATCAAATCAATCAGATATTCAAGATCCATACCCCGAAAATCTCGAAACTCTTTCAAGAAACCTGAAAAAATTATCNTATTTTTGTACTTTTATTTCACTGTGTCAGTCATTGATACGTTTTCACAAATGTGAAAATGTTGTTATTATTATTATTTAATATTATATATTAATTAAAGTTATGAAAATCAAACATGAATATGCAAAGTTCAGAAATTATAAAAATAATTTTATGTGATTATTAAATAAACTTTGTTCATATGAATATTTGTCGAAGAAATATAATTGAAGTTCATATAATAAGAATTCATTAATTTCTCTTCTCTATTAATGACTTTCCATTTATATAATCGGAATTCAAGTTCAAATAAGTAGATATAACCAGCAAGACTTAATTTGGTCAAATAAACTAACAAGACTTAATTTGGTCATATAAACTTAATCCTACTGTACATTCTTTTGTCAACATATCTTTTATAGCCATTCAATATCTTTTTATATGTGTAAATTCTATCTTCGTATCATTTTATCAAACTAGCATAGAATACTGAATTATTTTCGTCAGGAATTCGTTCGTTATTCTATTATAAGATCTAATTATCAGATGTAATAGTCTTAAATAGTGAAAGTCACGAATAAAAAAATTTAGAAGAAAGTTTATACACCCTTTTTACGTTTTATAAAGAAATTGAAAAGACAGTTAGTAAAAATTTTGATGTCTATCAATTTTATTTTATTTCAAAAAAATTTTAAGCTATCAATATTGTTAATATCCGATTATCGAAATATGATGAAACAAACTTGCAAAATTTAATGGCAAACTTAAAAAATAATAATTTTGAACATAAATAGGTCCCAAATATTGCGCTGAAATTAATTGAATAATATTTTCATTTGTTTATGTATAATATAAGAAATTGTCTGATAATATTCAAGAGATGATACAATTGAGAATTGTTAATTTCTAAAATACGTAAGAGAATAAGATGATGATCATAAGACATATCTGCGACTATAATAAACTAACTTATTGTATGGTGTAAAAATTCAAATGTTTTATTTATTTTTGGCAATGTGAAATAGATAATATAATGATTTGTCTCACCCCATTTTGCCCTCATTTTTTCCTTTATATAGATACTTAGCATAATAATATAGCTATGTATTAAAAACAATACATAGTATATTCGTTGTATGGCAATGTGAAATAGATAATATAATGATTTGTCTCACCCCATTTTGCCCTCATTTTTTCCTTTATATAGATACTTAGCATAATAATATAGCTATGTATTAAAAACAATACATAGTATATTCGTTGTAGTTTAAGAACAAAATTATGACACTCAACACATGTAACAAACAATCCCGATTTGATATTAATTGAAATAGATTTTAAATTATAATTATTTATGAAATGAAAGTAATAACATGAATTATAGAGCGATTAAAAATGTTCGCCTGGATGGAAAATCGATGCAAAGTAATTATCATCTATTTCATTAGAATTCGTCAATATTATTTTAAATTATAATTATTTATGAAATGAAAGTAATAACATGAATTATAGAGCGATTAAAAATGTTCGCCTGGATGGAAAATCGATGCAAAGTAATTATCATCTATTTCATTAGAATTCGTCAATATCGTTTTGAAATTGAATTTAATTAATCTCATCGTGTGTTTAAATAATTCCGTTTGGCGGAAGAAGTGATTCGATAGATCGTGCAGCAGCTTTGCCGAGAGAGAACTCGGTAAACGTCCTTTTCGCATGCGTATGCCATCGTAGAACATGTGAACATTTCGTGAAGATACGTAGGTAGATACTACTTACATATGCAAACGAGTGCGAAGCTAGCTTAATGTCTTCTCAAGTGTGTCTGGCGACATCGTCATTCTTTCGAGTGTGCGCAGCTGCAGCCACTGTGTTGGCCGACAGCTTTCATAAAATACATATCATAAATTTTCGTTCACCCTACGATTAATTTTTATATGACTATTAGTGTGTCTGGCGACATCGTCATTCTTTCGAGTGTGCGCAGCTGCAGCCACTGTGTTGGCCGACAGCTTTCATAAAATACATATCATAAATTTTCGTTCACCCTACGATTAATTTTTATATGACTATTTCCGGTCTGTCCTACAAATTTTTCTTTGTAAGTAATATCGTTTAAAAAAGAAGATATTACGCTCTACCATTTTCCTTTCACTAGATTAATTAATAAAGATTTTATTTATTGCATAATATAATACTATTTCCGGTCTGTCCTACAAATTTTTCTTTGTAAGTAATATCGTTTAAAAAAGAAGATATTACGCTCTACCATTTTCCTTTCACTAGATTAATTAATAAAGATTTTATTTATTGCATAATATAATACTTAGAACAATTATAATAATTTGTAACCAAGTTAATGAATGATGGTAATATTTTAAATAATGTTTGATTTGTTTGTAAATAATGTTTTATGTATGTATAAACAAATTAAAATTATNTAATGTTTTATGTATGTATAAACAAATTAAAATTATTGTGTGACACAAAAGTTTCAAATCATTTTAAGTATTACTTTGTTGAAAGAATTCATTGAAATAATAATAAACATTATGCAATAATTTAATTTTTTGTTAAAAACTGTTTAATATCAATAGAAAATTATTAACAGAGAAGTATATTGTACCATTTTGATTTTAATACATATTTACTGNATTGTGTGACACAAAAGTTTCAAATCATTTTAAGTATTACTTTGTTGAAAGAATTCATTGAAATAATAATAAACATTATGCAATAATTTAATTTTTTGTTAAAAACTGTTTAATATCAATAGAAAATTAACAGAGAAGTATATTGTACCATTTTGATTTTAATACATATTTACTGTAAATGTATTTACTGTAAAATGTATTTTAATACATATNTTGATTTTAATACATATTTACTGTTAAGTATGTTTGATAATAAAACAATATTATTATTAAGTGTATTTTGCGTGAAAAAGTTTTATAATAAAAAAAGTTAAAATCAATAAAAAATTAAGGATTCTAACATTCTAAATTGCATAAAGTTTTTTGTCTCTAAATATAGAGGAAGTACAATTGACGACAATTAATATTTCCTTTCATGTATAAATTTATACAAATATTTGTAGAAATCATATCTATTTTATAACTATTAAAAGATTAGAATATAAGAACTTTTACGAAATTTGAATTTAAAACTTTTTACGTGCAATTAATCAAAAAAATAATGCAATTCCGTTATTAAGGCGATTTTTTTTAACAAGCAGTGTATTATTAATTATTAATAAATATATTATATATTAACAAGTCGTATCCCAATATTAAAGATACAATTAAGAAAGAACTAATACTACATAAAAAAAATACATATCAAAAATAAATAATAAATGTTTCTCATTTAAAGCTCTGTTTTCAAGAAAAATCGAATTTAAAATTTATCAACTGTACGTACTTGAATTTAACTAATTTTGAATTGATCAGAAATAAATAACGAATAGGAAATTACCTGTGAAAATAAATCAAAACTGTAGAATATAATTTTTTCGTTTTTGAGGAAACTAAATTTAAAAATTTATAAAGTACACGTTATAAGCCAATTTTTAACTAAACATATTTAATCTCTATTTCCTTAAAAATGACACTTTAAACGGAAAAATTTTATTTCAAATTTTTGATTTATTTTTGTAGATAAAATAACATCCTATCGATTAACCTCTTCTGTAGAATCTAGAATTAAGGAAGCTCAAATATACTTAATAAATTATCATGATTTTCTCGAAAACGATGAAAAAATAAAAAATTAATCAAATGAAAAAATTTTATTTATAAATTATATTTTGAATCTTGAATACTAGCATGTTATATATATATATATATAATTTATTTTTTTTTATATATGATATGATATATAATATATAATTATAAAAAACAGTATATTGTTCTCTTCCACTTATTATTTACGAGATAAATACACAATAATTCATATAATGTCCTTACGTTATAACATACAAAGATTCAGCCAGAATCACTTTACTATCAACATGTTGGCAAGCATTGTTGAAGATAATGTCACAAGGCTCTATTTTCTTACTCACTAGTTAGTTCATTCTATACATTTTCATTCTTCATATTTGCCTACTTCCTGTAGGTAATAATTTGAGCGAACCTGGCCTAATTGAACATGTCCTATTTGTTTCGTATTAGACTTCGACACGAAAATAAAATTACTTTCGAAATTAAAGTGATAAATATTATATGTTTATAAATATGTAGAAAATAATATTAATATTATTTTATAAAAATTTTAAAACTAGTTATAAAGATTAATGAAACTTCAACAATATTTTTCAAGGAAATGAATCATTTACGTTTCTTGGAGACTTCATTTTCGCGATAAGTAAAACACAATGGAATGAATAATTTTAGTCTTGAAAATTATGCTCAACAATTTTGTGATCACTATTTTTAACAGATCTTTACTTGTTAAAGCTATGGCAAATAATTTATATATTATACAAATGTATTATTTGGATCAAAAATGGCGTGTTAAGTAAAAATTAATGACACTCTATTTTAGTCCACTAGTATAAAAATGTATTAAATTTTATACTTCTAAATTACTACATGTAAATTAATAAAACTTAAAAAATCAATGTGTATATTTTCTATATCTTTTTACAATTTTAGAAGAGAAATTTTTTTGTTGGAGATGGAGAATGTATTTTCAAGAAATTCTTTCAAGACGCTTTTGACTTTTAACATCTGCTATTTTTGCAATACAATCACGATCAACTTTAATAAATTTTTGTGGAGGTCCTGTTTACATAGAAATCTTAAAAAATTACACATTTCCTATAAAAGATTCATACGTAGAGGTAAAATCATGATTTACTCCATTACTATCTTCATTAAATCTTAAGATAAATCTTAAGATTTTTCATAATATTGTATATATGGCGCTGAAAAGCTACACTCTTTTGATAGAACGCCATGAAAAGTCGTTTGCTAAGAATTGATCTAGTAAAATTGAGCTAAAATTTCCCTTCAAATCAAAAGTGCATCAAAACCAAGCACTGATATAATATAAGCAATGATATAATAAACTTATTTTTATTTCATTTATTCGCGACATAATGCTTATGTACAATGATCTTAATGACTGTAAAAAATTTCAAACGTAACATTTAATTCAGCAATTCCTTGAAGTGAAACACAAGTTTGCCACTTGAATCGTGTTAGTTTTTATTAATTAATCACGACCTAATTCATCAAGCCTAAATAATATTTCCTGCGACTCTCTAATTCCTGATTTTTGCATTAAGTTCATTCGCACTTCTCTCTATTCCAAAGGGAGCTCATTTCAACCTAGTGGCTTCCCGATTTCGCATCGAGTTTTCGTCCACGAAAACTAAACCCTTTCTGCGATTCCCTGATTTCGCATCAGGTTCGTCTGTATTTTATCCAACTTCCTAACAGCTACCCGGCTTCGCGTCGAGTTCGTCTGTGCTATTCACCAACTTTCTGCTGGCTCCTCGATTGCGCATCGGATTCGTTCACGCAATTTCAACCTCCTGCGGTTTCCTGACTTTGCGTTCACGTTCACGTGTCTCCGTCCTCGAGGCTCCCTGATTTCGCATCAAGTTCATCCTCGTTTACTCTAATCCTATGTCTCCCTGACTCTGCATCTGCTAACAAACTGTGATCGTATTTCATAAAAAAAAATTTTTCACCTCGCGCTACTCAAAGCCCCAGCTTGTAAGCTTGTAAAACCATTGACTAATAGTATAGACCGGATATCCAATAGGGTCTTAGGATCTGTAATACCAGGAAAAGAATCATTGGTTCTTTAGCGCACTCTATGCTTAAACAACGGTGAATTGGAGAACTAAAATAACATCCATTACAATGTTGTCAATTATACATCTCCAAGTCAGACAATGTAAATACACATACCTAATCTGTGCGTCCAACATAAGAAATTAGCATCTAAAACTATTCTGTTTTATATTATGCATCCATGTACATATTATCATTGACTAACTAGCATAGGCTGGACATGCAATGCTTCTTCGTGTCCCAGGCAAGTATTGCACTACAGCGCTATTGGCGATAGAAATAAAAATCAAAAGATACGGACAGTGTTGCCGTTTCCTCATTGAAAATTATTTCTTAAATTGAATTCGGTGACATTTTGTTGTGTATATACATGTAATAATCATGATAAATAAATGCGAATTTAGTAAACATTATCTAAAAAGCTGTACCACTGTGCATGATTTTTCTAAAAATCTATTGTTTTTTGATGGATATATTTACGGTTGAATAATGTTAAAAAAAAATTAATATTTTTTAAAATACTTCAAATTTTATACAGGATGCGACTTTGAAATAAAAATATATTTGCTGTATTTTTGTTTTTATGAAGAAAATGTTCGAGATAAAGTTGCACTATTTTAAGGAACACATTCATTGAAGGTAAGAATAATTTTTACGATCATTTTAAAGTGAAAGTAATGGATTCATGTCTTTGTCGATCTTCTTATGAAGATCAAGATTAAAATTGAAGTTTAATTATCTAAATCATTTTCAATTATTTATCTAGAGAAGTTCTTTTCAGAACGAACCGTTTATTAAAGAGATTGAATTTCATGTTAAAACAGGAACGAACATCTACTGTAATCAAGAAAATACTGATCTTGCATTCAATGTGCCAGAATTAATATAAAATATTCTATGATATACTACAGAATTTCTTTACAATTTTGTTAAAAAATCAACATATCTTTACATACTTTGTTTTATACGAATTCAAAATGATATGTTCTTATTATCTCTGTTCATTCTCATTCTCTTTCCAATTGCTTTTATCACGATTGTCATCGTGCAGAATAAGAAATGGAAAGCGAGTTGAACAGTTTAGGATTTCTTGACGGAAGTATAGTTGCCAAATCTAAAAATTGAGCATGGTTGCCACATTTTTATTCCATTGGTCGGCCCTGTCCATGAAATGATGAAACTAGCAAAATAGATGACTGCATGATTGTTGGTTGTCTTAGAATCAAGTATTCGCTCAAAATTATCCAATCAGATTCAACTCCAAAATGTCAAATACTCTCACCCGAGTAATTTGAACAAATTTTTAAAATAATTAAAAATACAAGTCTTATCATAACTTCGTAAAAAGAATCATGTTACACTTTACTTAAATTCTTTTTAAAATATAAATCTGTCAGATGTGAGGGCGACGGTGCTTTAGAAGAAGACGCAAAGTTCTTTCGTTTCATAAAAAGAAGGATAAGAAAATATCATACATATCTCTGTTCTTTCAAAAGAATCGCTATTGCGATGATCTGCCTCAAATTTGGTTGTCTGCATCGACCTAACGTTAGCTGCTAATTGCTTGTTCTTATTTTATATAATATATATAGATTTTTATGCGTTGGTTGTAAAACACACTTTTTCTTTAAGTGGAAATGTGTTTTTTTTATATAAATCAATATGTTGAATTATTCTACATTTTTACAATTAAATACATTTTAATTAAAATACAATTAAATACATTTTTACAAACATAAAATTAAAATTGCAAATGTATTCAATATTTATCTAATATTGGAAAATAAATAGTAGAAATTAAATATAATACAATAAAAAAAAATTTCGGAAATTTTTAACTATATTGATTCCTTTGAAGAATTATTTGGAAAGAAATTAATTAAAAAATCATTTGCACCAATATTCCTAATTACATTCTGGCTGCACCATGTAAAATATATATATTCCCTGTAATATTCTACAATGTTTTAGAAATATTTGTACATTTTCAAGGATTAATCAAATATACTATTAGTGGAATTTTTTTCTTGAATAACAACAAATTTAATATTTTTGATTATAATGGAAAGCTAATCTAGAAATGATGATATCAAACAAAAACTTTTTAATTGACGGCAATAGATATTTAATAATTAAAGAACGTTTGTATAATAGTGTAGGAAACTTATTGTTAGAATTTATTAATGAAATAACGAAAACTGAGATTTCTATTCTGTAACAAACAATAAGTTAAATATGAGCAGAACATTTCACTTTTGCTACGACAATGATTCTAATCACATGACCAGAAAAAAATAGAATTATTAATGCGCCCAAGCAATTTTCTGCACTATCACAATATTCATCACAACATCATAAGATGTTAAATTGGTGGAAATCTTTTGTCATTATATAACTTTTATTATTTGTAATTATAGTTTGACTAGAAATCAGTACAAATGAACAAAACATTCGTGTATTGCAAGGAATTTCAATTATTGTCTAATAATTGCTCTTGTCCTACTTACATGTGTTTCTTTACCTTTGTCAACTCAAATCAATTATAATCGTTGGATGAACCATAGATCTACATAGAAATTCGGGAAAGGAAAATTTTATTTTATGGCAACTATGGTCAATTGCAAGCCATAGTTAGCACCTACTAGTAAACATTAGTAAATAATTTACGAGAATATGTACACTTGTCTGCACATGTGAACTTCTTGTCCAACGATGGGGAAAAAATTTAATTCTGTTATTTTTACCGGTGAAAATGCAAAAAATACAATTTGTACAGCAATTACTTTAAAAAAGAAAATCAGAAAAATCTGGGTAAGAAATTGTATGTTAGAAAATATTAGTTCGATTCTTATGTTCACGTATTGTGTTATATTTATGTTTATACGATTCTAAAACGTTTGTTATCTCTAATATCATAGTATTGAAGAAAAAACAACGCAATGTTGAAAATGATGCACGTTATTTCTTATTTCTTATTCGTCGAATTCATTGTCCTATCGTGCAATACAACACAGAGCAATACAACAATATTGTTATATTTCTCTAACAATAAAATATTAAAAGATACGTGTAAAAAGCGTAAATTTCTTACTATAAAAATCAGATATATTATTTCATACTCTTTAATATTTAATAATTTTGAATAAATACAATATTCTATTATCAAAATGGTACAAATAAAGAAACAATATATGGTATTCAAATAGTCAGATTTTCATTCTTTGCGTAGATCAAATTTTGTCTAATTTAAAAATATATTAAAAAGATTAAAAGGTATTTTGAAAGCGAAAAAATTTTAAAATATTTATACATAAAAATTTCGTGATGAGATAATTTTAAATAAATTACCTGATCGAAGAGATCGAATAGCTTCTGAAAGTTTAGCTATGTCTTTCGTATCGTAACGAAGGATCTCAGGGATTTGCGTGTACGGGCCCAAAAAATAGAGAGCCACAAACTTCACGAATTCCACTTCTTGTTCGATTCGTTGTTTGCCGTTATCTGATGGAACATCGTTCGGCAGCGATTTCCGAAATCGAATTACTTTGTGTTCCTAAAATATACAGAGATAAAGATACAATATAAAAGAGTAACAGATCACATGTAAATAATCAGTAGTTTTTACAAATTACTTCAAAAATCACAAAATAGTGCAATGTTTCTGGTATGAGTTAATATACCAAATGATCGTATATTTTGCACCATACCAAAAATAACTTTGTATTTAGATCGACCGGTCGTGATATTTGAAAAAAAATATGCAGGTCCATACAATTTTGTAGTGTCAAAAATTCTAGATTTTAGATTCTAGTTTCAAAGATTAATAATAATTTCTTCGATTCTTCAAATTAATTTCTTTGATTCTCTAAACTTACATTAAATTAACTTTTAAATTTCTATATCTGTAATTACGTATTACTTCATGAAGATATACATATGTATAGGTATCATAATGATTTCTAACTAATTAAATACTTATTAAATTGCAACTTTAGGCAAAGATATGTGTATA
This sequence comes from Lepidotrigona ventralis hoosana, assembly GCA_002806875.1. Taxonomy (NCBI): domain Eukaryota; kingdom Metazoa; phylum Arthropoda; class Insecta; order Hymenoptera; family Apidae; genus Lepidotrigona; species Lepidotrigona ventralis. The sequence continues at coordinate 252,590 of NIPQ01091160.1, read as the reverse complement.
AATTGAATAAATGAATATCATAAATGAATTTTGTTTTAGAAACAAATAAGATTGTGCAGATTAAAATGGTATCAATCAAGATAATATTAAATTGAATTAATTGTTTAACTCGAATATTGTTATATAACGAGTTTACATTATTTAAAATAGTAAATTATTTATTATCTACTTGCTTACATGTACTAAAAAAGAATTGAGGTAAAATATCAAATTTCTTTTTCTTCCTTTGCAAAAAAAGAAGAAATTACATAAAAACAGTTATACAATAATAACTATTAGGTCTAATACAATTCTTACTGTATTGTCATTGAAATGACGAGATTCTAATTACAAAGATAAAGGAAATTTCGAAACAGTGCGAGAAATGAAACTCGTCACGAAAATATATAACAATAGAGAACGAAAAATTTGCTGTACTTAATCGAAATATCGAAATTAGGTCGACACGCGGCATTTCATATCGCGACAAACCACAATTTCCACTGCGCACCAGGCTTCAATTACTATCACTGAATTGCTTAAGTGACGTGGTGTTAATTACTGCTGTATACATCATGCTTCACACAGAAATCAGCCAGTACAATTAATGAATCCACATTTTCTCGTGTTAAAAGAAGCAGAAAATAATCATAATCATTTGATCGATAATCGCTTCGGCAATGATCGTTTGAAAATGTTAGAAGTATAGTTATTAAAATGAAACCCGGCAATTATTACACTTTCATCAATACAATTTTTTTTTGTTTTATAATAACTAAATGAATTTACTTTTATATATATATATAAAATTTTTATAAATATTTTAATATATATATATATAAGTATATATATAATCAAAATATTTTTATAAACATATATACATATTTATAAAAATGTTTTGATTATATATATATACTTATATATATAAGTATATATATATAATATAATAATTATATATATAAGTATATATAAGTATATAATTATATATATAAGTATATATAATTATATATATAAGTATATAATATATATATAAGTACATATAAAATCAAAACATTTTTATAAATAAAATAATGAATCGACATATTCTCTATTATGTCCACACTGTTGCTGGTGTATAATTTATCTGTTACATTGTCCACTGTTTGGTGATCTGTTCACTATACGTTCATAAAAATCCATACTGGCGGCGAATATAGTTTGCAAACTGCAGCATGGATCGAAAGAAACACACGAATATAAATTTAGATATATATATATAATCAATAAATATATCCGTTTTGAATTAAAGTCAATTTTCAATTAGTGAAACATTCGGATGATATATTATTTGATTATTTGAGTGATGATATACAACTCAGTGAAATTTAATATTCAACGTGTAGAAATTATTTAGAAAGTTTCGCTTTCAGATTGCTTGGCAACAATTCAGTGACGTGTATCACAGTATCGATTGAATTTATCATTAACAAACTTCTTCTTTTATTTTTCAGAATCGACGATGTGGTTGACCATATTTGAGTTGAGCGAAAATTTAGTGATCAGCTAGTTTCATATTGTCGATTAAAAAATCGATGTAGGTAAGCGATGTCAATATACTTGAGCGAAAATAAGATCTAGAACATCTGATTTTGTGATATCCATGTGAACTTCTCAGGTGCTTGTCGTCTATCATAAATGTCCAATCAATATATAGGTTGTTCTATCGGCTGACGTACATAGCTGTAAGTCTCTTGTACGTCACCCACGATTGTTATAAGTCTCTATATAGGGACATATCACTTTTTACTATATACATTGTAAAAAAAACGTGTACACATTATACAGAAAAAGTATGGAAAGGGAAGTTTTTTTCTATTATAATTTTAAACAAAATAAGAAAATTAAACAAAATAAGAAAATTAAATATTCCATGGTTATATAAAGATGTAAATATTCAAAAGCATGTTATCACTTTTATGTCTTCCTTACGTTTTCCTAATTTTAAAATAATTCCTTACGTTTTCCTAATTTAAAATAATTTTTTTCCTAATTCTGCTCGTTTGCAAGTAAAATAATTTTTGTTTAGTAAAAAGTTTCCATCATACAACGATATTAATCAAAAATCAAATTTACATATTGATTTTACATTATATTTTACGGATCTTATTTTATGTAATATATAAAATTTACAATTATATTATTTAACAAATTCACAAATTTAAACACTGTATTTTTCAATAACTAAATCCTTAATTTTTAAAGATTAAGAATTGAATATTTTTTAAAACGTAACAAATATAATGATACTAAAAATAAGAATTAAAATAAACCCAAAAAGAACTAATTATTTAATTATTTAATAAGTTATAAAAAGCAAAAGTGTTAATGACTTAATAAGTCATGTATGTTATATATTATTATATAAAATTATAAATTGTAAATTATTATTATATGTATCATATGTAATTGAAAATTGATAATCATAATTTGTTTATAAAATAATATAAACTAAGAAAAAATTTTTATTATAATTTTGTGTTTATTGATTCTTTATCCAGTTACCAAAGTTACCAAAAAAATGCATAATATTATTTATTATTTATATTTATATTACAAAAAGAATATTATACAATTTTAAATACAGTAAAAGAATATCTCGTGTCTCATGTCACGGAATAATAAAATAAGACTATTTTCAATTACATCGAAATTAATTGAATATTTTTATTTATTTATGAATGTTATACATAAACAAACAAATAAATAAATATCTTAAGAAATTGTCTAATTAATTGTTAAGGTCAGTGACGATCATAATTGGGACAAGGTTTGTAATACTATCGATGGAATGCAGACTCAGTGCCTGTATCCAACATGTTAAATATACAAACTTTCTAAACCATCCGTGCCACAAATTACAGTCGTTGCTGACCTTAACACTAATAATGTACAAGCATAATGGAGAATTGTTACTTATTCGCCAATATTTAAAAAATGAATACTCACAATCATAGTATCGTAAATGTGTCCAGTAAACGTATAAAATTATAATAAACTGATTATAACCTACTGTATGATGCAGAATTTAAATTCAGATTTCAACAATGCCATCTTCTCTAAATGTTACATCAAAATTAATTGGGTAATAATATTCTTATTTATTTATTTTACGAACATTACAATTTCTTAAGAAATCGACATTAAATTAATAATATTTAAGGAAAAATATGATTGAAAATTGCTACTTATTAATATTTAAAACATTAATTATTTTCATACAAAATTGAAGTATTTCATTTGTTTTTAATGATATGGAACACTTTGTAAATATTTTTCTTTATACTTAAATACGAACAATATAGTGTATTTTTTTTATAATTCATACATCTTTCTGCTATTTTGCTTTGGTAATCATCTCATGATTGCCTTCACGCTTGTTTTCGTGATTTTGAAACACAAAGCTCATCAATCATATATCTTAGTTTATAATTAATTTTAAATTATTCTATGATCTCAGTTTATAATTAATTCAATGACTGCATTTTTTAAGAATTACAGAAGTCCACGGCTATTGTTTTAATATTTTCTTCTTTTGAACTCAATTCAGTAACTTAATATAGACAAAGAATATGCTACTTTGTTCGATTATCGCTAAGTTTTTTCGTTTTTTTTTTAGATGAATAAGTGTATGTGGAATAATGAGCGAGATAATTCTAGAAATCAATTGGTTTAATCCGTCCATATAAATAGCATAAATCGGTTGTACTAAATGTTAAATACATACATCAAACGATAATCAATTGATTCCAATTATAATAGGCATATTCATTAAGAATATAAATAGTAGATATATATGTATAATTCATTGATGTTTTTACCATAGATGGATACTGCGAATTGTAAAAAGAGATTGAAACATAATTGAGAAATTTAAGAATCATTCATTTACATTGAATTCTTGATTAATATCTCCAACAGAATAAGAATATTGAAATTTTTGAAATTTAATGATTATTCTAAACATTTATGAACAAATATTTAGTTATTTACAAAAAATTCTTCAATTTTTTAACCAAAAGGTTCCTATATGTTTTAACCAAATTAATACATTTCATACGTAAAGTTGATATATTTTTAATTGAAATATTTTGCATGAGTCAAAGGAAATAAAAAAAAAGGAGTACAATATGTGGTGAAAAAGCCGGATGTGATAGGACCATTGACTAATAGGATAGACATTATCAAATGGGGTTTCGTGTTTCAGAATCTGAAAGAGAAAAATCGCTTTTTAGTGCATTTTACACTTAAACAACGATCAATTGGAGAACTATCATCGAACAAAGTGACACAAGTTGATTATACGTTACAGTGTTGTCAATTTTATACATACATACATATACCTATACTTCGTTTGTACGAAAAATATAAGAAACAATATCTATTCCGATACAAGAAATCAGTATGTAAAACTATTCTGTTTTATATTATGCATCTATCTATATATCACAAAGAACTCTATCTATGTTTTAATATTAATATACAGTTTAAGTAAATAATTATTTATATGTTATTCATTGTTTTTAAAAATTTCCCCTTTAACTAAATTATTCCTAAAATTATTTTGATTGACAAGTGGCGATTGACTACCATATATTTATTAAAATTTTTCTAAATTTTATTTTTGTCACTGAGAGATGAAATTTGAAGGATGTGAAACTTTATATAAAATCTTAACTTCGAAAATTCTGTTTGGAAGATAGATCCTTCAATTTTACAAAATCTATTATATATATATTGTATAAAATATTAGAGAATTAAAAAATTAAATTCTGCGTATTATAATATTATAAACATTACTAATGTATAGACTAATGTAATGTTGAAAATTCGAAAAGTCCCAACATTTCGTCGTCTAATTCTAATCAAAGTTAATGAATTTCACAGAATGGCGAAAAAAGTTGTACAACAATGTAAGAAATAACGATAAAATTATATATTCAAAAGAGTTGCGGTCCAAATCGTTCGAGAGCTCGCATTGAATTGCCTGTATAGATCATCGTTCTTTGTCCACTGCAATCTTAATCCTCAAGCTTTATGCTTCTTCTATTAACACGTTCCGTGGCAAGCCATTTTTGCCTTTTGTTGTCGTTCAGGCCATTTGATATTTTGACTAAAGGTTGATATATTATCACACAATTTTTCATTACATCATCAATCGGTAAGTAGTTCTCATTGTTTAGAGTAGCTATCACATTGTCTACCACTTGTGGTAATATTATTAGAAATATGGTGGTACACGTGGCCTGAAGATCAAGTTTAACGTGTACCACCGGTGGTGGTACACATGGCTCAGAACGTGTTATATTATATTATATATATTATATATGTTATATTATATATATATATTAGAATTCTCTCTTCTGTCTGTTTCTTTCTTTCTTTCTTTCTTTTTAATAATAATAAAATGATGTAAAAATACTCGAAAATATCGTTTCCTTCTTTGGCCAACATGACAATTAATGCTGCGAAGACCGAGATGACTACTAGCGCCACGTGAGCGTTAACTACGCTGTGCAAAGAATGCACTACCGATCATGAGCATTGGGTTACACACCTGTTGATTACATTTATTGGAAAATTCTAACAGATTATATACAATAAATAATATTGTTTTATTAAAAGATGAATACACACTACAAGTAAATAATAGATTTGTGATAAAATAAAAAACACACTGACAAGAGTCCAGTTGTTCTATATTAATATTTATCACGTCCCGTGCCAAGCCATTTTTGCCTTTTGTTGTCGTTCAGGCCATTTGATATTTTGACTAAAGGTTGATATATTATCACACAATCTTTCATTACATCATATTAATGCTGCGAAGACCGAGATGACTACTAGCGCCACGTGAGCGTTAACTACGCTGTGCAAAGAATGCACTACCGATCATGAGCATTGGGTTACACACCTGTTGATTACATTTATTGGAAAATTCTGAAAATAACAGATTATATACAATAAATAATATTGTTTTATTAAAAGATGAATACACACTACAAGTAAATAATAGATTTGTGATAAAATAAAAAACACACTGACAAGAATCCAGTTGTTCTATATTAATATTTATCACGTCCCGTGCCAAGCCATTTTTGCCTTTTGTTGTCGTTCAGGCCATTTGATATTTTGACTAAAGGTTGATATATTATCACACAATCTTTCATTACATCATCAATCGATAAGTAGTTCTCATTGTTTAGAGTAGCTATCACATCGTCTACCACTTGTGGTAATATTATTAGAAATATATTTTAAGAATTACATTTGTCATAAAATATATGTTTTCAACGCATTAAATAAATATGACTGCGTGTACCACCGGTGGTACACGTGGCCTGAAGATCAAGTTTAACGTGTACCACCCGTACACATGGCACGGAACGTGTTAAGTAGATTCTACATGCTACCTCTTTAGAATTTCTTTACAGCAAGTAAGATATCAAAAGGACAAAATTTGAATTTTCTAAACTAGAGATTAACTAGCGGCTCGCGAGCTGTTGCCCTTAGTTTATTGGTTGCTATCCCTTCGATTTCTTCACTTGCTCAGTAGGGAAATCAACAGACTGAGAGAATGGAGCTGATGCAAGGTAAGGAAATTTCAATATATTAAAGAGTTCGATGCAGATCAAGAAAATGTGTGCAGGTCGATAGTTAACCATCTTTGTTCTAGACAATGGTAGATCCAGTCATGAGAAAAATTCTCAATATTTTTAAAGATGTTTGAATTTTTACAATTTTCAAGAACAAAAGTCTTTAATTTCTCGCTTGCTACATGACGTAAAAATATCTTTAAAAAAACAAAGATCCAAGATAAACAAAGCAAAAGCTTTATATTTTAAAAAAAATTCAAATAAAGTGTTATATGATTTTTTTCATAAAGTTATAATAAGAACTTGTACTTTTAATTATTCCGAACTTTCAAATGATTTGGACGAATCGCAACTCCTTCGAGTGTACGTCAATTATATAATTTATCTTAGAAAATCATTCTACAAATCTATTATATATTTTATATTAATTCTCGCACAATGAATGTCAGATAGATATTGTCAGTAGTCAGCAGTTTAAAAATTTTTTCCCACCGATAAGATGCAGACTTCCAGCCATTCTCCGAACTCTTAATCTCAGATCACCTCACCTAATTCTCAAAATTAACAGTCAGCAGATTCAGCGACCCAGGTCCGTGCATACGGCCCCCACTTGGTGCACAGCCAATATTATAAAAGAATCTAAACGTCCAATAAATTCTCAGTCTTGGATTATAATTCGAACTTCTTCCTTTGTTATCTTGAATCGTTCTGGAATCGATGTGAATTGTGCTAATAAAGTTTCTATTTTTTTTAAAGTCCAATCATTTTTTTCTTTGTCTCTTCATAAAACATATCAGTTTGTTTAGTGAATCGTATTGTGATGTGATCACACGTGAAATTTATCCACTTGTTCTCATTTTTTTTATTAAATCCACCTCCGTCAACGTGACAATATCCATATTATTTTAACATACATACATAATTCGATCTTTTTAATAAACGTTTCGTTTTGAAAAAAAAACTTCCCTAAATTAAATGATTGGAACGAAATGGTTATTCAGGTGATTAAATTTTAATTTTTATCCTCCACAAGAATATCGACAAAGATATGAATCCACTACTTTCACTTTAAAATGATTTTGAAAACAATTCTTTCCACCTTGAATGAACGTGTGGCTTAAAATGATGTAACTTTATTTCAAACATTTTCTTCATAAAAACAAAAGTACAGCCGATACTTTCATTCGAAAGCCGTATCCTATATAAAGTTTGAAACATTTTAAGAAATGTTAATTTCTTTTCGACATTATGTTCTAATTATTTTTTAGGACAGAATAACACGTAGAAAAAAGTTCAATTGTAAAAAAAGAAATCGTAGAGATCCATTAAAAAACAATGCATNCTGGCTGGCTCGTTCCCCGATAACGCGACAGGGCGGCGGATATTTTTAAAACGCGTGCGTGCGTGCGTTTGTGTGTGTGTGTGTGTGTGTGTGTGTGTGTGTGTGTGTGTGTGTGTGTGTGTAGTGAAAATTATTACTATATGTACTATATATACTATACTATAATATATAAAATATATACTATAATATATACTAAAATATATACTATAATATATAAAATTACTATATATACCATAATAATTAAAATACTATATATACTATATATACTATAATATATAAAATATAGTGAAAAAAATATATATATAGTGAAAATTATATGTATATATTTTTTTTCACTATAATATATAAAATATAGTGAAAAAAAATATATATATATAGAACACTATATAGTGAAAAAAATATATATATAGTGAAAATTATATATATATTTTTTTCACTATAATATATAAAATATATTGAAAAAAATATATATATATAGAAAACTATATATATAGTGTTCAATTTGATAATGGCAACACTGTCTATATTTCTTGATTTTACTATGGCTAATAGCGCTATAATGCTTGCCTAAGTCGATATGACAGGGTGTGACAAGCTATTGGAAATAATAAAAGGATCAGGTTCCAAAAATATGGAACACGAAAAAGCATTGAAGTCCAGTCTATTAGTCAATGATAGGACTTAATTTTTTTTTGTCATAGAAACTTGAGATCACATGTTTTCATGCAGTAGGATGACAGATTGGCGTGACAATAAACGACTAATAAACCTTTGTGGAATATTCTAATGATCACGAATAACAATTTTTATAAATTTATAATAATTTTAATATTTATGTAATTTCAATAATTCATGACATTGCATGCCCCCTCTTATTACAATGAAAGAGAATTTATATAGCCATGGATTGTCTTGACGCACGCCAATCTGTCATTGTTTCATCTGGATCAATTTATTGTCCTTTTCATTTTAGATTACTATTACAATTATTTATAAAAAATCTTTTTCCTTCCTGCCTTTTGATTTAGTACTTATGGAAACTTTTACAAATAATTAATACATAAGACAATATTATATCAACAAATTTCTTTAGAATAAATTGCTAAAAATCATAGGAAATGTATGGTAAGAGTTGATGAAATCATAAAAGTTTAAAAATAATATATTTTTTTGAAGATTAGAAATATTTCTTTAGAGATATAGTCTCCTTGATTCTTGAGATATTTGATGCGATATATAATTATATATATTCATTTAAAAAATTTTATATATTTTAATATATAAAGGAATTGTGATTTAGCTTAATTGAATTTTAATCGTTTCAAAAATATTTCAGCTTCTAATTTTAGGTGACTCACCCGGTATATGTATTTGAATTAAAAGAATTAGAATCTCTTATTACGTAATTTTATTTTATAAGTGTAATTATCCAAATGTCAAATACTTAAATTGGATAATTATCTAAAAAAAAATAATTATCATCGATCTTTATATATTTTTAATCTAATTTAAATTTAATCAGGTTGTATATTTTCATATCTAACAGAATCGGCAAATCTTAGTAAATATTATAACTCGGAAACCAAGGCCAAGCGGCGTATGTAATATGCAGGGAAAAGTTCAGAATGGTGATCTTGACGACATGTTTCAATCTCATTAATTATCTTTTTATAGATAATAAAAGATAATAAATAGAATAATTTTATAACAATTCTATTATCTATATCAATTATAATATTAAAATTATTCTCAAATTTTTCTATTCAAAACTATCAATTTTCCTCTGTATTAATTTTTTTAAATTCATAAATTATTAGCAATTACTTTGTTCTAATTTAGGCCATATTCTAACAGAAGACATGCGAAAAAGAATTTATCTTTTACAAAAGATTTCTGAAATGTAACTATCATTGGTAAAAGTGTGCGAAAATTATTGTAATTAAATATTATATACAATTTTTGTCATTCAATGATTTTTTTTCTATTAATACCTCGTTCCATTAATACTTTGCTTTTTGTGATTTATTGACGAATAATTACGAAAATTAATTAATATAAGTATAACACAAGGTCAACTCATATATGTAAAAAAGGCTAGCACATCAAAAGAGACATGGGAGAAATTAGAAAATGAGTTTGAATCAAAAGGTCCCATGAGAAGAACGACGCTAATCAAGGAATTGGTTCGTATACAGAAACAATTGAATACAAGCATAACGCAATACGCGAACGAATACGAACACAAAGCCGAACAAATCCAAGCGACAGACATAGAGCTGCCGGATGACTTATTGTCAATAATGATGTTAGCACCTTCCTTACCACCCGAATATGAGAGTTTTATCGTAACGATCGAATCACGTGATAAACTACCCACGTTCAAGTACCTAAAAACAAAGTTAAAAAAAGAGGAAGCAAGACAGAACGATCGAATGGCCAAATTACGCTAAAATGACGAAATATCGGAAGCTCTCGTTACGAAGAACAATAAATTGAAATATAATCAACGTACGTATGCTAAAGGAAGAAACGGTACACAAAATAATCAGAGATACAACAAAAACTGTTTTGAGTGTGGCAAACCGGGCCATATAAGTCGTAATTGCCGTTCTAAAATAAATCATAATAATTCTCGTTCGCTGATTGCAATCACTTACAATATTGAACTCGAAAAACCAAGTAATTGGGTACTTGGATAGTGATGCGACGGAACATATGTGTAACTCAGAAAACGAATTTTCCATGTTGAAGCAAATGAAGCCAACAAACGTTTATATGCATATAGACTATTCTGTAGAAGCACGTGGTAGAGGAACAGTAGAATTAAATGTCTGTGTAAGTAAGAATAAATGTGAAAAAGTTGATATGAAAGACGTTATTTACATGCCGAAATTAAAAAACAATTTTCTGTCCGTTTCTGCTGTAACGAATAAAGGCTATTAAGTAATCTTCGGTCGAAACAATGCGGTAGTGAAACGTGCGGACGATTCAATTGTATTGACAGCAACAAAGTAGGGACGATTATATAAAGTAAATCAGAATAAACGTCGCGTAATGTATATGAATATAGCGTATAGATGATAATACTATGAGGTGGCATCAGCGTTAGGTCACTTAAGTATAACCAGTTTAAAGAAACTATACTCGCGCGAAATGGTCAGCGGTATGAATTTACGTTCAAATATAACTAACATAGAATGTAAGATATGCAATAAAGCAAAAATTTGCCAACAACCATATAAAGAAGTGTCGAGAAAGAAAACTGAAAAATTATCTCTGATACATTCGAATGTTTGTGATTCAATGAGAACGGAATCGTTAGGAGGTGCGATTATTATTTCGTTACGTTTATCGATTATAGCTATATACTAGATACACGGAAACTGTAATGTTGCGAAAGTCTTTGAAGCTTTTAAAAAGTACAAACGACGCATTGAAAAAGAAACAGAGCTGTGTGATAAAATGTCTAGGAACAGACAACGGAAATGAATATTTATCAAGAGAATTTAATATTTCAGTAGCATATGCAATGTCTGGCCTAGTCGCATTAGATAAATATATTAATCCTCCAATTAACTCCCTATATGGCTTTCATTCATCACTTTTCTTTCTACTTCATTCGATGGTTGCATCTCTTTGATTTGATTTTTCGTGTTGTTTGACTCAATTGGAATTGATACTGTTTTCGCATCTTGCATATTAAATTTAGTTACTAGTTCCTTCGTGTATTTTTCATGTGAAATTCTAATACTACCTGCTAATTCATTTCTTTCAACTTTTATTCCCAGAATTTCTTTTATTGGTTCCAGGTCTGTCATTTCAAATTCTGCCTTTAATACATTTTATGTCATTTAATTTTTCTAAACTTTCTGAAACTAATATTATATCATCTACATAAGTAATCATTACCCTTTTTTTCATTTTTCCCAAGAACATATCTGGGATCTGCTTCTGTGCTATAGGCTTCTCTCTTTATATATAATATAAATTATAATATAAATTATAAAAATATATAATATAAAAATATAATTTATTAAATTCCCAGATAATGGTTATGTCAGAGATTGTATAAGTGTTTATTGAATAAGAGTACGCGATAATGTAATGGACAGGAAATGCATACATTAGTACATTCAAAAAGGCGCCTCAATCGCCGAGATCAACTACTTAGCAAAGGGCAACCATGCTAATCATTACACGCGAAGTTAGGGCCCACTTGCGAAAGATGATCATCCTCATACAATTCACACATTCATCGATACATTCCAACACTCCCCCTAACGATGATATGCTTTTCGCGGAGTAATTCATTCTAAATTTAACATACGTAAGCAACATTCGTGCTTGATTTTTGGCAATGCTTTAATTAATATTGTCTGCTATCATATGTTCTGTTCTTAAATAATTCACTTTTATCTCATCCTTTTTTCATTTTTTTCCAAAAACATATACACAGGGATCTGCTTCTGTGCTATAGGCTCCCTTCTTTAAAACATAATTATTTAATCCTTTGTGCCATTCACGTCCAAATTGTTTCAGTCCATATAATAGTTTTTTTTAATTTATAAAACTTTTCTTCTCCGGATTTCACAAATAATTCGGGCTGTTCTATGTATACTTCGTCGGCTAGATCTCCTTGAACATATGCTGATACGACATCCATGTGATGTACGTGCATTTCACAATTTACAACTGTTGCTAACAATGTTCTTATTAATTCATACCGTGCAACAGAGACGAAAACTTCTTCGTACTCTATTCCTTTACTTTGTACATGCTTTCTTGCGATTAATCTTGCTTTGTATTTATTTACGGTCCCGTTTTCGTTGTATTTTATTTTGAACAGCCACCGATTAGTGAGAAGTTTCTTGTCTTTGGGTCTCGGAACGAGTATCCGCGTTTTATTTTTGCACAATGTTTCATATTCACCATTCATTGCATCTAGTCATAAATCAGAATCTTCTCTTCCCATTGCTTCATTTACGTTATTTGGACATTGTTTCTTTTGATTGGAAAAGTTTTCTTGGCCTACTTCTCTTTCCGGTTCTTAATATTTTTGCCTTCTACATCCGCGTTGTAAATCATTATTTTTCAGTACCGGTGTTTCGTCCATCTCTTCGGATTCCGCTTCTTCTTCTATGTTTTCTTCTTTTCTGTTTTCTGTAGACTTTATTTGATTAAATATTGGTAACGGAAATGATAATTCATCTGTAATTTTCTCTGAATCTAGCGTTTCCATAAATCGTACATCATGTGCTTTGATTACTGTTTTTCTATTTGGTCTCCACAGTCGATATGCCTTAGATACGTTATCATATCCCACCAAAACGTGTTCATCTCCTCTTGGCTCAAATTTACCGCGATTTCTTCTTTTATCAAAGACAAACCATTCCCTTACTTCCGATCGTTCTAAGAAAACCCAAGTATGGTTTTTGATCTGACCATGCTTCTAAGGGTGTTTTGTCATTGAGTATTTTCGTTGGACATCCATTTGTAATGTAAGTCACCGCATTGATAGCCTCTGCCCATAATGATTGAGGAAAGCCTGCTTGAATCATCAAACTTTTTGCCATCTCGACCAGAATGCGATTTGTGAGTTCTACAATACCGTTCTGCTATGAGGTACACTCTATGCTCAATTGACGTCTTATTCTTTCATTTTCTAAGAATTCCGTGAATTCTCTTGATAAATATTCATTTCCCTTGTCTGTTCGTAGACATTTTATCACACAGCCCGTTCCCTTTTCAACGCGTCGTTTGTACTTTTTAAAAGCTTCAAAGACTTCCGATTTCTTTCGCAACATTACAGTTTCCGTGTATCTAGTATATAGCTATAATCGATAAACGTAACGAAATACTTCGCACCTCCTAACGATTCCGTTCTCATTGGATCACAAACATTCGAATATATCAGAGATAATTTTTCAGTTTTCTTTCTCGACACTTCTTTATATGGTTGTTGGCAAATTTTTGCTTTATTGCATATCTTACATTCTATGTTAGTTATATTCGAACGTAAATTCATACCGCTGACCATTTCGCGCGAGTATAGTTTCTTTAAACTGGTTATACTTAAGTGACCTAACGCTGATGCCACCTCATAGTATTATCATCTATACGCTATATTCATATACATTACGCGACGTTTATTCTGATTTACTTTATATAATCGTCCCTACTTTGTTGCTGTCAATACAATTGAACCACTACCGCATTGTTTCGACCGAAGTTTATTTGATAGCCTTTATTCGTTACAGCGGAAACGGATAGAAAATTGTTTTTTAATTTCGGCATGTAAATAACGTCTTTCATATCAACTTTTTCACATTTATTCTTACTTACACAGACATTTAATTCTACTGTTCCTCTACCACGTGCTTCTACAGAATAGTCTATATGCATATAAACGTTTGTTGGCTTCATTTGCTTCAACATGGAAAATTCGTTTTCTGAGTTACACATATGTTCCGTCGCATCACTATCCAAGTACCCAATTACTTGGTTTTTCGAGTTCAATATTGTAAGTGATTGCAATCAGCGAACGAGAATTATTATGATTTATTCTAGAACGGCAATTACGACTTATATGGCCCGGTTTGCCACACTCGAAACAGTTTTTGTTGTATCTCTGATTATTTTGTGTACCGTTTCTTTCTTTAGCATACGTACGTTGATTATATTTCAATTTATTGTTCTTCGTAACGAGAGCTTCCGATATTTCGTCATTTTAGCGCAATTTGGCCATTCGATCGTTCTGTCTTGCTTCCTCTTTTTTTAACTTTGTTTTTAGGTACTCGAACGTGGGTAGTTTATCACGTGATTCGATCGTTACGATAAAACTCTCATATTCGGGTGGTAAGGAAGCTAACATCATTATTGACAATAAATCATCCGGCAGCTCTATGTCTGTCGCTTGGATTTGTTCGGCTTTGTGTTCGTATTCGTTCGCGTATTGCGGCATGCTTGTATTTGATTGTTTCTGTATACGAACCCATTCCTTGATTAGCGTCGTTCTTCTCATGGGACCTTTTGATTCAAACTCATTTTCTAATTTCTCCCATGTCTCTTTTGATGTGCTAGTCTTTTTTACATGTATGACTTGACCTTGTGTTATACTTATATTAATTAATGCAAGTGGCTTTGCATCTTTCCTTGTCCATTCTATCTCGTTTTGTTCCGTTTTCACTTCACTTCCATCAACGACTGACCATAAATCGTTGTACACGAGAATACTTTTCATATGCACTTTCCACAAACCATAATTATTGTCATTTAGTTTATTTATATTCGAAAAATTGTGCATAGACGCCATAATTTCTTTTTCTTGTTCAAGTTCGTGTATTCACACGTGATTAATTTTTACTCTCAACTTTCGCACATTGGAACCGTTCTGGGCCCATAACCTGTTAGAGTTTATTTGAGTATTTATAGAATGAGAATACGCAATAATATAATTAATAGGAAATGCATACATAGGTACGTTCGGAACGACGCCTCGAGATCAACTGTAAAACGCGAAGCCAAAGTTCATTTGTTTAATTTACAAAAGGCAATCATACACACACGACTTACATCATTCATCGATATATTCAACAAGAATCTCAAGCGAAATTCAATACTATTACAATGTCAACGAGAATCAAGCAACGTGGTGTGATTTAAAATCGGTTGATATCCATCACAATCTTATTTCGCTCCTTCCTATTTCCATTTCTTTTCTTTTCAGAATTGAAAAAAAACTCAAGAGTATTCATTTCAAGTCGGATGATAAAGTCGAGATATCAGTGACTTCTTTTATCGAAAGTAAACAATCAAAGTTCTTTGCAAAGAAAATGAAAAAAACTCGTCACGCGTTGGCAAAAATATATTGAATACTTTCATTTTTTCTTTGTTTCATTTTGATAGTTGCTTTCATTCTTGAAAAATGAAAGTTCATTACTTCTTATCCAAGTCTTATATTTTTAAAAACTTAATATCTTATATCTTGCATATACTTGTATATAAAATTGTAAAAATTACTACTGTTATTTTCGTCTTACGAATCTCAGAGATTCATTTAAAATATATTATTTTATGATGATATAGTCAAAAAATGAAAAAAATTTATTTGGTAACTATATGATTCATAATTGAATCCATTTGTACTTTGATCTTCACAAATAACGAAAGTTTATTCTAATTCAGCTTTCTATAAAAATTCAATTCATTACCAAACAATTTTTACTTTTTAGGAATAAGAAAATTTAAATAGATAAATAGTTATATAATATAATTAGTTTTATTTGCAATTAAAATTTTATTAGCGAGTATCTCTAATAGAAATGTAGAGAGTTTGAATAATAGTTAACATTATGATTAAACCAACTGAAAGTAAAATTAACAATCTTGAATTAAATTTTCGGGGAAACTTTATTAATTAATTTTTTGGAAAATATTTGGAGCTGAAAATGCTATTGAAAAAACGTATAAATATATTCATGACTAATGTATATTCTGAGCAATTCTAAAATCAATCTTTTACTAAAGCACAAACACAGTCAATAGGCTAATTTTTATTATTATTGTTTGCTAAACGTTCTGTTTAGAATTTCAGATCTCTATCCTAAAAGTAATATTTAAGATATGAAAGCTCTAAATTTTATTATTTTCTTTTTGATTGCTACTTGAAATTTTTAAATTAAATAAAAATATAATAGTCCTAATGACTGCAGTCTACATTTTTTTTAATGATCTATATAAGTATAAAAAAAATATATGAAGTGAGGTTAATATACTATTTTTTTCTTTGTATTTTGTATAAGTATTTTAAATAATAAATGAGAAAAAAATGATTAAGTGAAAAATGAACATTATTCTTAAACAAAAAAATACAGACCTGAAATTTTACAAATGGTCTGAAGTAAAAAAATTTTTTTATATATTTTTAATATTATATTTTATATATTTTTAATATTATATTTTTATAATTTTTAATATTATACATATATAATAAATAATAAAAACAAAATTTATTACGAATGCCAATTACCTATTCTTTTTCAACTAAACTTTTTATAACTAAATTATTCCAAATTGTATATATTATCAAGAATTTCACTCTTAAAATAGATCAAATTAAAATAGACATGATTTTAAGAATTTATTCAAAAAATGGAACTGCTCCTAAAATTTTTAGCAGATGATAAAAATTATTTTAAATATGTTAAGTATAAAGAATATTCTGCAAATTACTGAGGATTAAAAATCGGCACTCATTTAATTCTTAAAGAGACACGACGACTACAACGAAGTTAATCGAACGATATCAATCTATATGACGAAGTTAATAGCCATTAGTCAAGTCTTCAAAATTGCTTATGAATATTTGCTGATTCTAAAAATACAACAATCATAAATAAAAATCATTATGGAAGGAGAGAAGATGAAACTTATACCGATTCCAATTGTATTGGAATTTCTTTTTTCAACGAAAAATTATCAAAGAAACTAATTTAAACAATTATCAACATGTTAAGTCGCAACAATAGATTGCAACAACTTATATATAAAATGAATTAGTAAAATAATTAAAATAGGAATTCAAATGAAAGCAAAAAGTCTTTTCCTACATAAAAAATGTTACTCGGGATATTTTTTATCATTAGAACTATAAAATGGATACTACATTTTTCAGAAGAGATTAAGTAATTGTGTTACAAATTAGAATCTTTTGAAAATTTCACATTTTCATATTTTGATAAAGATCTATCTAATTCCTCAAGATAATGAGCACTCTTCTATAATTATAATGGATCACTTTATCCTACACTGTTCCAAGTATATTCACTTCTTCAAATCTTAACTAATTAACAAACTAATATGACATAAGTATTGTTAACATGTATTTATAAACGTATTAAAACAAAAAAAATTTATAAAAAAAATCATAAATATTGCATCAATTGATCAATGAGTTACTGACAAGAGAAATAGTTTAAACTTATTGTAAGATAGAATTATTCAGACCAATGATGTAAGATCAATAATTTATTATTACATATTTTACTCATTTTCTTATATTTTACATGATCTTCCTTTCTTAATTTTTTCAATTATCAAAATTTGACATAGTTAGATTTATTTAAAATATTTGTTTTCTTTTATTGCTTCATATTGTTCGGATAATCGAAGATTGAAATAAGAGGTGTGCGAAATATTTACTGTTTGATGCTTCCCATTATGTGAAAATATTTATACAGAGCATTAGGTAAAAAAAAAGAGAGTCTAAGATTTTCTGACTAAACTTCACAGTCTCAAAGTCCGTCGTTTTGTTAAAATATACACATATGTTTATGTTCAATTTGCGAAAGATGTTTATAATATAAATATAAAGTTTGCAGATATATGTATATGTGTATATATATGTATATTTCTGCAAACTTTACAAAAAGATATATATATATATGTATTATTGCAGCAATTAATTTTATTAAAATATCAGTCCTAATACAATCATGTATATATATAATGTTATATATGATTCATACATGATATTAGGATGATAAAATAGATAATAATATGAATAAGGATAAATAAATGAAAAAATAAAAATTTTTTCTTTCTCTTTTTTGTGATAGAGCAAAAATAAGAAAATCTGTAAAGGATTTTTTTCCTTAGTTTATGGATTTTCTATATACTCCCATTTAAATTCGGAACATCATGTATATCTTTTTACTATGGTCAAATTTGACCTCAAAATTCAAAGTCTTTTAAACATATTTCCAATTTAAAGATATAGAATCACATTATGTTTACTTTTGTTATTACTAATGTTATTTAATTTTACAAAAGCTATCTATGCATAGAAGTCAATACGGCATTCCATTTAAAAAAAAATTAACTAAGTACACTTTGACCCTCTAACAGTCTTTTCAGAAAAATCTCTTATTCCGCTCATAATTGAAAATTAAAAAAAAAAGCAAATAGATAGTTGCTATAGTTTCCCAGAAAATAGTTTGTAACTCTTTATTTAGGCTATCTTGTATGTACATTCTCAAATTTTTTATATGCTTAAGCTGGGAAAAACCATCAAAGAAACAATTTCTTTGCATTTTTTCCATTGCAATTAACATTATTTATTAACAATACATATTTACCAACATATGTCTTATCTATTTCTAACACGTATTTCTTCTATCTTTTATATTCATATTATAATTCATATTATTCATATTATAATTATAAACAGAAATTGTACACCAGAAGGGCTTGTTTTGTTAATGTTGAAGTAAAGTATAATAAAACTCCATTTATAATACATATATGAACCTAAACCTAAACCTAGCTCTTAAGCCTAAACCTAAGCCTAAACCTAAACCTAAACCTAAACCTAAACCTAAACCTAAACCTAAATTTAAACCTAAACCTAAACCTAAACCAATCCTAAACCTAAGCTCTTATTATATTATATAAATTCCAATTAGTATATGTAAACTATTAGTTCATCCTTTGACAAAAAATTCACAATTCTACCATACAATGAATTTCCTGATGAAATGAATTTGCTGATTTATTTTCTATCTCATAAGCTCGTCTCGTCTTGAATATCCATTACAACATTGTTTCTACTTAACATTATGAGTCTTTTGATTTTATTAGCCATCTCTTTTTCTCGTTCATGCCAAAATTAAAATCAAGAATCTAACGCTTTTCAAAATAAAAAAATCATAAATAGTATGAACCTCGTTCGCATTGATGAGAATAATTCTTATGTAATTATTTTAAACAAATTATCAACTGTCTTGTGTAACATCAGGGGATGAACAACTGTTCTAACTCAACTTTGAAGGAGTGCTCTTATAATAGCAACATTGATTTTAAATCTGTGACGTACACGATGTGTTTTAGTTGCACATTGCTAACTAGTTTGCAGCTTCTCGTGATGAATGTATGAAAAAAACTTAATAATAAGAAATATATTTATATATCAGTTCTCTAAATTGAAAATGTTCTTTAAATAATACAAAATAAAAGTGGTCATTGATTTTTAATAATTTTATAATCTTTAGATTCATTATTCATTTTTCATCATTATTCTATAGGAATGAAATGAATTATTCAACAAAATAATTTATTGCAACTATTATTCTGCAATTATTATTTTGCTATTATTATGCAAGATTAGAGGATTGCGAAATTTTCATGAAAATATTAGACAATTTTATGAAAAAAAGTAAAGATCATACAATAATTCGTTATTGTAAACAATGAAAAGTTTTTATATTGAAATAACATTCGTTAAGAATACTATTGAGAAACTGAATATAATTCAGTTCATTTGAAAATTAAACAGAATAAAACAATTTTACGGAAATATGAAAAAAACACTCATTTCAGACAATCATAATTTTTCAAATCATAAATTCGAATACTGAATTTCTTAAGATTCATAAAAATTCCGCGGCTAAAATATTCAATTAAAATATTTTGTCCAATTTATTCAACGAAATAAAATGTTCGTAATATGCAACACTCATAGAACATTTTTGTGAACATAGATGTACGATATAAAATATTTTCATAAATTTTGGAAATTATTCATGAGTTACAAAACGCAAAGAAATCATAATATGATAATAAAATGTTTAAAAATATCTTGCGAATATTACATATTTATCAATACTCATTGTCAGATATAGTGAATATATGCCTTTAGGATAGATTAAAGTATATGCATATATATCCTAATAACGTTTGGATAAAATTTTACGACTTGATGTCGCTTAAAAGCACGTAATCACAAAAACCTTTTTTTTGAGTATTATTTATTGAGTATATACCTTTTACAATGAAGTATTGAAAACATTAATACTTGTAACGATCAATTTATATTTATTCCAAAATAATAATAACTAAAATAGTAGTGAAAGCATTCTTTAATTTTAAGCTTTTTTAATCTTTGGATATCAGCTAATACAGCTGGTAAAAACACATCAAAATGATTTATAATATAATATATTATTATATACTATATATTATATACTATATTATATAATATATTATTATACTTCTATATATGTGAATCTTTCGTAAAAATACTGTAACAATTTTTCATTTATAAGCTTTTTAAAACATATTTTCTATAAATACCTAGCAGTAGATAAATGTGACATGTTGAAATAACTTTTCTTGGCTCTCGGCAGCCGAGAATCAAGAAAACAAAGGAAAGAAGATATATTATCTTACTTGTGGAAGTGCAATAACAACATTAGCGTTTCCTTCGCCTCTGTAAACACAGTCTTCGATAAAGAACGTAGATAAAGGAAGAGAAGATTTTGGCAATGTCGTGGAATCATCATCCAAGCTTCTGACGGAAGTGGTCATCGATTCTGAAGAAAGAGTACTGGTCGCCACAGGATTTCCTTTGTTGATTCTCATTCTTCTATCTTTATCCCTGAGGAAATAGATAAACAAAATAAAATAAGTAGCTTGTTTATAATTTAATAATGATTAATAACATTTATAATATAAGTAACAATATTTAGTAATACACTGACACGTAATGACAATGAAAAACAAAATAGTACATAACCTAGATCAAAAGCGGCGAACTTTTTCCCTGCTGCGGACTATAGTAGGAGCTACTCACATAATTAGCCGGTTCCTCCGCCATGAAAATTAGTTCCCACTCTGTTCCGCAGCAGGCTATATAAACTATTTTCCCTATATTCTTTTAGCAGCTACAGTAAAGAAAATAATTTATACGTGTATATAAAAGAGTAAAGAAAATAATTTATACGTGTATATAAAAAAACGCAAGTATCGTGGCCGCGCCACTCATCGCAGTAAAGTGGATAGCTGCGGAGTAAAAAAGATAGATAGATGCAGTGGAGGGGATAGCTATCAGGAAAGTTAAATAACAACCACGTAACGGCCGCCAGTTAGCTAGGTTTAGATCGTTTAACTAAAAAAATTTACTTTTAATCCGAAAATAAATAGTTTCTAAAAATGCAAATAATTTGCTTAACAAATATTTTAAACATTGTATCATTTCAGTCCAAATAGATTGTCCAGAAATAGTGCCATGATCACGTAACTTACACACTTGAAATAACTTTTTAATTATGCGTTTAATAAAATTATTCAATACAAAAGTTGTACGATTTTAAAACAGGCAAAATATGGCGTATTTTTTTTGTGTTGACGGTTTCGAAATTTTCAAGGTCACCTTTATTTTTTTAAAATAAAAAATATATTTTTCGTCATAAATTGAAAGAATATTAAATTATGAGTAAAAAAATATTAACCTTAGATTGGTCCTAAATTTAATAGTTGAAAAGCTATTTTACGATAATTTATTTCGAGGATGAGAATTGCATAGAGCATTAGGATCATTTATTTGCTATAATTTATAAACATAAATAACCTTACTTTATCTACATATAATGCTTAAAATTTTGTAATTGTGGAATCAATGAATCAATGATATTCTGAATTGATTGCGCACTATACGCTTGTAGAATTTGCTGTTTCATTGTTGGTGCTTCTTTGTATATTTTCTTCTTTAACGTACCCTATAAAAAATAATCACGTCAGATCGGGCGAACAAGATGGCCACAGAAATTATCCGCCAAAATCGATTCATCGATTTTTAAATAATCTTTGTAACACTTCCTGTGCCTCACGTAAATAATGAGCTGAGCTACCATCATGTCGGTAAAGTATTGAACGAGTGTGTAAAGGCATATCTTTCAGCAAAATTGGCAAGATATTCAACTACTTTTGTCCCGTTAATCGTCCACCAATAAAGTGAAAACCAATTCGATTTTCGAATATGCCACACATTAATGTTTTATGGACGTTGATGATCAACTTCTTTCATCCAATGGGGATTATTTGATGGCCAATAATGTAAATTGTGTAAATTGACATTATCGTGATTGGTAAATGTTGCTTCGTCCATAAATACATTTTCTAAAAAACTGTCTTCAACATTTCCTTGCTGTAAAAATTGTACGTGATTTTTTTTTGAAAATCGGATCAGTGAAGTTCCTGATGAAGATATATGGATGTATTTTATGAATACGAAGAATTCAAACACTTGATTGATTAATTTCAGATTAATCAATCGAGAAATCTGTCGTGTACTAACAAGTGGATTGTATTTCTAATTCCTAATTTGTCATTTGTTGTACCCTCAATACTTTTATTTTTACAAAAATCATGCACAAGTTTCAATAATTGCAGAATTTAGAACAGAATTTCGACTAACAGAATGAATTGCTCGAATGTGACTAACTCTATACACCCGAACGTAAAATAATGGTGTTTAAACAATTCTAATCCTCGAGTTAATTATCGTAAAATATCTCCTTAACTATTAGGTTTAGGACCAACCTAGAGTTAATATTTTTTTACTCAAAATTTAATATTCTTTCGATTTATGGTGAAAAATATATATAGCTTAATTTAAAAAAATAGAGATAACCTGGAAAATTTTGAAATCTCTCAATGTACACAAAAAAAAATGATATGCTATATTTTGCCTTCCTTAAAACCATACAATTTTTCATTAGAAAACCATACAATTTTTGTATTAAACAATTTTTCATTAGACGTATAATTAAAAAGTTATTTCAAGTCTGCAAGTTACGGGAATCACCCGTATATTCATATATATGCAAAAAATTAGATTATAAGAAATGATTTTTTAATTACACAAAGTATTATTATGAAGGTAAAATCTGATATAAACAGTTGTTTTTTGTTTCGTGCTGTCAACGATATTGAACGAAATTAAACAAATCCTCCTACAATTAATTTATGTAATCACATTTAAAATAAGGAGGTCCTTGATATTTTATAGTTTATAATTTACGAATGACAAAATTAAGGAAGTTCTTAATCTATGGTTTATAATTTACGAATGATAAAATAACTTATTATCCCCTTTTGATAAAATAATTACAAGTTCATTATAAATTCATTATAAATTCATTATAAATAATCAGACATCAGATATCATTATAAATAATCAGACAATAATAAATTCATTATAAATAATCAGATATCATTATAAATAATCAGAAAACCTCACAATTTTGTTAGGAACAATTAGAATGCTTTGTATATAAATATACAGAATTATTTTCAAGCATATGAATTCGAATACATACATACTTTTACATATTTTAAATTCATGTTTACAGCTACAGCTACAGCTATATAATAAAGTAGAGAAACAAAAACTTGTTTTACTATAATTTGAAGAATTTAATTAATATTGTTTTAAAGAATGTTTTTATTTATCAAATATAATTTTACTGAGATATAGAATAGCAATTATGAGAAATAATATAATTTTTTAATCAGATACATATACTATAATTTATTTTATTGCATAAAATTTAATTTATCTCATAATAAATTCAATTATAAATATTTAAAAATAAAGAACTTGTGTATCATTGGCAATTATTATAACAATCATATAATATATTTAATATATATTCCTATATACTCCTTTTTTTTATTATAAAGTGAATTAAATGAATGTTGTTTTAGCTTTAAGTGTTTTCTTTAATTCACAAAATTAAAATATCTAAGAAATTGGACCTATCAAAAGGACCTATATTTTTACAAAAAAAGAATATAACATGTGATGTAAATTGCTTTTTTGCAGAATGAATGGTAACTTTTCAAAATTAAATTTATGTTTTTAAATAGAATCATTACATTTTTGTTTCACATACAATAATAGCTGTTGAAACAAATTCTGTTATTTTTGAAGTTATATATGAACAATAAAAATTCTATTTCTACTCCTTTAATTAAAAATTAATAAATAAAAAATTAATAAATAAAATTAATAAAGAAAAATTTAATAAATATATCGATATTACTACAAGAAATACAAGTCGAAGTTTGATTATTGTTTGTAGCATGCTCATTTACTAATGATTTAAGCTTGTTTAATTTCGCAGTGATTCACTAATTTATAATGTAATTTATAACATTTTACAAAAATAAATAATATTATATACAAGTCGATATCTACATTTCTATATATCTATATTTACATCTTTCTCTCTCTCTCTCTCTCTCTCTATATATATATATATATATTTATTTATCTCTCTCTATATTTATATTTATATCTGCATCTATATCTATACTTATGTTTATATTATAGTAATATGTATGATATTCGCGTAAAAAATTTATGTAATAGAAAAACAATGAAAGTTGATAACGATCAATTATGGCTAGTAAATCGCAATAGTTTAAACGGAAATCTCGATCTAGTTTCTCAATGGATATTAAATTATACATATAATATACATATAATTATATTAAATTATAATTATAATTATATTATGACATATATTATATATTATATTATATATTAATACATATAATTATATTAAATTATACATATAATTACACTGGGAAATACAGAATAATTATACCAATATCAATTCGAAATTGATTTACAATTTTACATTATTTCACAAATGAAACTATCATTGACCTCTGAGTTGACGCTATGTCAATAATCAAGTATGTACTCTCTCGAATGTAATGGAACATTTGATTTAGCATTATTCCGTTAATTAAATATTAGATTAAATATAGATTAAACATAATTAAATATAGATATTAAATAAAGATTTTTAACTACATTATTTGCAACCGATCGATATAATCCATGTTATAGACATAAATTGTTAACTACGCTTCAATACTTTACGTTACACTTCACTTAACCATAATTTATTATTAGACAAATATGTTAAAGGATAAATCAATTATTAGGCAAAGTTTCGGATATAAAATTTATGCAAATTTTTTCGCTAATTTTAATTTTCCATATTTAGATATTTTCTTGGATCGTGAAAAACGACGAAAAATAAAATTGTCTAAGCTATGTGAGAAAAATTATTCTTATGAAAAGAGGACATTTTAAAAGTAAAGTTGATATTTTCATACAATGATCTAATAATTACTAAAGTTCTTCTAGCATAACAAACGAAATTTATTTAGTAATATAATTTAATTGAACATGATAAAGAAACAAACATTGAAACAATATATTTAAATATCATCTTTGAATACATTCACTGAATTTTTATTGGAATTGTAATTTTTTTAATTTATGTTAATAAGTATTTTTCACGTAAAATACATTCATAATTTAAAATACAATTATACTTATATATTTATAACAAATATTTTTCACATACAAGTATTTTTATGACGTACAATTATACTTATATATTTATAAGCTATTATGAAAGATATATTCAAAATTGTATTTTTATAACGTGTTAAGTCTTTTGATAATTCTAAATAAATTTTGATAATTCTAAATAACTTTAAGTAAAGGATAGATATAAATAGTATAAATGGTATTATATTAGGCCATATGTTTCATTATGTTATCTTATATTTACATATATGTAACTGATAATGAATACAATAGAAGAAAATGATGTTCAGACTGTTAAAAAAATGTAATTTTAAATAAATAAATATCTTCGCGGATTAGGATCACTATATAAAGATATTGTTTATAATTTTAGATATCCTACATATTGATGATATTATTGAGAAATTTGATTTTCTTTCCAATTTACACAGTGAAAAGCACAATTGTATCAATGATAATAAAAATATAAATTCATTAAAAAAGATTCCTATCACTATTTATATAGTGGACAGGAAAGTGAGGATATTTTCCTCGAAATTCATAAAAATTAAGAAATAAGTTTATCATCGAATTTCAGAAATTCAGAAATTATAAAATAACCACCATGTGAGAACAGAAATCGATAATTTTGATGATTGAAAATTTTGTAATTGATAATAAAATAATAATAATAATAATAATAAAATAACATGTATAACAAATCTGGAATGTTTAAATTTTTTTACATATATTGGCAAAATATTAAATCATAAAAATTATTTATTAGTAAAGTGTTAATATTCATGCGTATATTGCTTAATATGATTTCTAATAAATAGATATCAAGTAGAGCTAAAAAAAAAATTGTAAAATATTGTACAATCTGTTTATTAATTCGAAACTTTAAAGCAACAATATTTCATGTACATCTACTACGTACCTATATGCTATGTCACTTCATATTGTTCCACATATACAGGGTAATTCATGTACTTGCACATCTGAAATAACTTTTAAATTATGCGTCTAATGAAAAATTGTTAAATACAAAAGTTTAATACAAAAGGAAGGCAAAATATGATATGAGTTAATTTTTTGTGAGTTTCGAAATTTCCGAGGTCATCCTTATTTTTTTTAATTGGACCATATATTTTTTTCATCATAAATCGGAACAATATTAAATTCCAAGTAAAAAAGTATTTACATTGGTCCTAAATCTAATGGTTAAAGAAATATTTTACGATAATTTGTCCCGAGAATGAAAACTACATGAAGCATTAGGACATTTGCTTATCACGCATGTTAATCTTCCATGGACAATAATGACTGATCAAATTATCATAAAATATCAAATATCTTAATCATTAGATTTAGAACAAATTTAGTTTAATACCTTTTTTACTTGGAATTTAATATTCTTTCGATTTATAATGAAAAAAATATATGGTCTAATTAAAAAAATAAAGATGACCTTGAAAATTTCAAAACTCACAAAAAATTGATATATCATATTTTGCCTCCCTTAAAACTATACAACTTTTGTATTAAACAATTTTTCATTAAACACACAATTTGGAAGTTATTTCAAGTTACGTGAATTACCCTGTATATACGACTTTATATATATATATATATATGTATTGTACATTTTTTTTACATTGTACATCAATAGATTTTTCAGAAAAAATATTCTATTAAATTAAAATGTCCCTTTGATTATTTTTAAGAAATGAAAAAAAAATACTTACACAATGCATAATAAAATGTATTTGAAAAATTATCATGCCTTCAAGAAAAAGAGAAAACGAAATTAAGATGAAAGATAAGATTACGTAATAACGTGTAATGGTAGATTAAGTATAGACACGTATTAGACATTTCTATGCAAAACCTTACTTTAAATTCTTGTCAAACACTAACATTTCCTTTTCGCCGGATGTCTATTATCGTTCTCCGTGAAGTCAACGTACTCTTCAAGTGCTATTCATAAAGATATGGGTACACATCACCGTTCCGTATCAGAATTTGTAAGATAACTTTTATGTATGTGTGTGTGTGTGTGTATGTGCACATAAAGGTTATCTTATAAATTTATTTATATATATATATATTTATATATTTTATATATATATATATATATATATATATATATATGAATAAAACGTATAAGTGAAATATATATATATTACGACCAAACAGGACAATAATACCGCGTTCAAAGCCATGCTAAATAAAACTAGAATGTCGTTTGTTCAAGAAATTAACGATCTTCTTCCAACGATTCCTGGCAAACTGATTAGTTTCGATTCAATTTAATATTTCAATCCGTGTTTCAACAGATACATCTAAATTGAAATTATTATCCGATACATATTTATCGTTTAACGATAAATGTGAAAATTTTATCTTTCCTTCTTTTATCGCCTTGAACTTTGAAAATAAAGAAATGAAAAATACATAGGATTTTTGATCTTTTCAATTTTAAAGACAAAGATAAATAATAGAATGAATGATTCAGAAGAATAAATAATTCTTAAAAAAAAATAAGCTGACTGTGAAACTCAAGAAAGGAAGTATATTCTTAATAACATATGTACATATTTCTTGTCGTTAAAATCAGTGAGAAGGCCAAAATTCTACATAATTTTGAATATAACTTTGAATATTCTACGATCCAAAAAGTAAAGTTTGTCCTTTAAAAAGTATAAAATATATTTTTATGAATATCTCAGAAACTTAGGTCTAATCTATTGAAACCTATTATTTACCTAGGAAAAAGTTATTGAGAATAATGAAATAATAAATTTCTTCTACAAGATTTATTACCAGCTTAAATTATTGATAATTCTTCATCGTCAGTTATGCTAATCATTGTAACAGTCTGTTTAAAAAACAGCTGAATATAAAATTTTCTAAAATATCAATTGCTGAGATATTAATAAAAAACCTTCGCTGCAATACATTGAATTTTGCATAAATGTTACTAATATTTAATTGGGTTAACTGCTAATTTGATTCATATTGGAGTTAGTTTTGGGTTATTTCTTTTAATCTAATTAATCCAGCTGTAAAGTTAACAATTACTAGGAGATGTTGATAAAATCCGTTGGTGTTGGATTTTAAGTGCAATAGGGACTGAGAACGAAAACTAAATCAATATCACTATTATGTCATCAGCTATTCGACAATTAACGGTGATGACTATATACAGTGACGATCGTACGACGTAATGGTTTGCATTGATAATATATATAAGCAAGATTCAATATATCGTATTCAAAACTTTTTATTAATATTTCAGAAACTAACACAGACCCACCGCTGAAATTTAATATTTGAGGTCCTCTTCTCATTCTTGTCCATCTTCTCGAAATTTTATTCCATTTTGATGAAAGGTTACACCGCATGCTGTATCCAAAGTGACCTAATCCAACCCCAATACAAGTTAAACTGATACTTAATTTAATTGAATCTTAGTAACATTTGTATAAGCAAAATTCGACGTATTCTACTCAAAGTTTTTTATTAATATTTCAAAAATTAATAAAGACCGGTTAAAATTTTTTATTCGAGATCCTTCACCCCTCCCATTCACTTACTCAAAATTTCACTTCATTCTGATAAAGTGAGTTATACCATACTATAGCCATCTTCTCTATGTCATTGTTTTTTAACAATTTTCTATTTTCGAGAAAAATGAAAAAATATCGATCAAATACGGATCATATTCTTGCTTTTATTAAAACATTTATATAATAAACTGTTTTATTCGTAATTTTTATGATTTCATAATTCTACTTGAATAAATTTAATAATAATAAGTGCAAAATTAATTATTATATGAATGGCGGAATAACTCATAATTTTTTTGTATGGGTTTAATCGCAATAACGTTATTAGTAATAGTTTAATATAACATAATACAATATTAAATCATTATTATAGTTATAATATTTTGTCTATTAATTTGTTCTCTCTGATGAATTTCAATTTTATCGTTAATTTCGTCTTTAAAATAAAGTTTTAGCTTATGTTTTGTTGAAGGCTGCCGTGTTTCAATGATTAGCTCTGCTGCATGAGCAAGCATAAGCTAACGGATTGTACATTTGTTAATCGTTGGACTTTTTAACACCAAAAATTTGATTGATCACTATTTGCTGAGTATTTTTAATATAAATATCTGAGACAAAATTTTCAAATCAGCATTATCTGTTAAACAATTTCTTTTATCCATTAATTTCTTTCATCATTAAAATAAAAAAACACTATCACAACTAAACGAACGATTATTTATTTCTGAATTTTCTATTAATGTAGCTTCTTGACATAAACTTATCGAAAAAATAATGTGAATTGTTCGAACGAACATACAAAGCAGTATAAAATCAGATATAAATATTATCATTGATTAATAGGGTAGATCATTCTTTCTTGTGTCCCACGTTTGGGGGGTCATTTAATCCTCTTACCATTTTCGTGTTAAATGGTCTCATATCAACTTAGGCAAGTATTGCACTACAGCGCTGTTGGTGACAGAAAAAAAAATATGGACAGTGTTGTACATACAATATTCGTAATAAATAAATGCGAAATAAATTTAGTAGACATTGTTTATAAAGCATCATCATCACGTAGTGTGATTTTCACAAAAGTGCATTGTTCTTTTAACGGATCTCTACAATTTTTTCCTGTGATTGAATTTTTTCTACGAAATTAATATTTCTTGAAATACTTCAAATTTAAAACAGGATGCGACTTTTAAATGAAAACATATCTGCTGTATTTTTGTTTTCAAGAAGAAAATGTTCAAAATAAAGTTGCATTTCAAAGTGAAAATGATGGAAATCTAATACTATTGTCGATATTCTTATGCAGCATAAAAATTAAAGTTTAATCATTTGAATTTCATTCTAATCATTTAATCTAGGAAAATTGTTTTCGAGACGAAACGTCTTTATTAAGGAGGTTGAATGAATTTCATGTTATAGATTTCTATTGCAGTCAAACGAACACAATGATCTGACATTCACTGTACAAGAATTAATATAAAATATAGATTTGTAAATAATTTTGTAAAACAAATTATATTCGAAGGAATTGCGGTTCGTCTAAATCGTTAAATTTCAGTCTCTCCTGCTGATCATCGTTTTGTTTGATAAAAAGCTGTATTATTTCTTTCAGTAATCATAATTGTCTACATCCCGTATTTATGCCTATTATTCCGTACTTATTTTATACTTTATACTACGAAATTTCTTTACAATTTTGTCAAGAATTCAATAACATATTTTAGCATACTTTATCAAAATTTTATACGAAGTCAAAATAATATATTCTCATCTCATTGTCAATAATGCTCATTCTTATTCTCTTTCCTTCATCACGACTGTCATATGCAGAATGACAAATGAAAAGCGAGTTAAAGGGACAATTTAGAATTCCCTGACGAAAGCATAGTTGCCAAATCTAAAAATTTGGCATGGTCGCCATATTTTTATTATCGATCGATTCTGTCCATTGAATGATGAAACTAGCGAAATAGGCTGCACGATCCTTGTATCGGAGTTTTCGCTCGATCAAAATTATCCGATCAGATTCAACTCCGAAATGTCGAATAGTCGCAATAGTCTGGATAATTTGAACAAATTTTCAAAATGATTGAAAATACAAGTTTTATTATAACTTTGCGAAAAAAATCATGTAACAATCATGTTCACTTGAATTCTCTTTAAAATATAAAGCTTTTGTTCTGTTGTGAATATTGCTTGTCCAACGTGGAAATCTTGATTTAAATATTTTTCTGATTCTGATTGACTCGGCTAAGAATTTTACTGATTGCGATAAATTTTGCTAGCCCGCGAGCCTGCTTGTAATCTGATTGGTTTGATTAGCCAATCACATTTGAAGTCTTAGCCGTTTGATCATTTTGATTTGATAACAAACAAACAGGTTCGAGGATCGGTGACACTTCTGATCCCTGGATTCCGTAAACATTAAAGTAAAAACATGCAAAAACACGTTCAACAAAAACATAATTAATGTAAACGGGACCAGGATCCATAGGCGTAAGATGTCCTTAATTTCTTGCAACAGGAGATATTTTTACGTTATGTAGTAAGTGGAAAATTAAAGACATTTCTATTCTCGAAATTTGTAAAAGTTCAAATGTTTTTAAAAATATTGAGAAACTTTTTTATGACTGAATATCACCACAGAGAATTCAAATTTTGTTTTCTTTCAATATCTTAAAACTTGCTAAAGAAATTCGGTATGTAGAATCCACATAATGCGAGAAGCATAAACATAAAGATAAACTCTGAGGAAAGAACGATGATCGGCAGACTTTTTTCGCCATTTTATTCAATTTTGGCCATTAGGATTAGACGACGAAATGTTAGGAACTTTCGAATTTTTAACATTACATTAGTTTATACATTAGTAATGTTTAATTGTCTAAATCTCAAAAACTAACAAAAGCTAAAATTTTATATTCTATAGTCCCTTTAAATATCACGCGATCTGTCTCTGGGATTTTTCAAAATTATAGCCCATTTAGCTGAATCGCAATACAAAATAAGGATATTGTTTCAATTCATCTGCTCCTCTAAGATGTTTGGTGAATTCGAGAATTTAACTGTCCGGAAGATAATTTTACGATATACTAACGCATAAAAGACAGAAAGTATAAAAATATATAAGATAAAAATTAGATAAGAATTACATGGTGACATTGTTCCCGACTGCTATTATCCGAAGATGAATGTTTATACATATACATTTGTGCTTATTGAAAATTGCATTTGTGTGTACTTTTGTGTTACTCTAGGTGCTCGAATTAGGTTCGACACAGAGACGAGTGATCCGAGGACGGCGGTGCTTTGGAAGAACAGAGAGACAAATTTCTTTTGATTCATAAAAAGAAGGATAAGAAAATATCATGTATATTTCTGTTTTTTTCAAAAGAATCGCTATTGCGATGATTTGGCGTAAATTTGGTTGTCCGCATCAGCCTAACGTTAGCTTGTTCTTATTTTATATAATGTATATAATAGATTTCGTAAAAAAAAAATTGAAGGATCTATCTTCCAAACAGAGAATCCTCGAAGTTAAGATTTTATATGAAGTTTCACATCGGTGGCAAAAATAAAATTTAGAATTAAATAAATATGTGGTAGTCAATTACCAAATTAATTGTAAGAATAATTAGTTGAAAAATAAGAATAAAAGTTGATTAAAAAACATTTTCAAAAACAATGAAGTATAAATAACTATATACTTAAAATATTTATTAATAAAACACGGATAAAGCTCTTTTCTGAAGCAGAATTCTGTATTTTTGTGTTCTGATTTCTTTTCTGGAGATATACAATTGATAACACTAACGAATATCATTTTATTTAACCAGCTTGTATTATTTCGTTCAATATAGTTCAATATAGTAATTCACGCAATTGTTTAAGCATAGATTGCGCCAAGAAACCAATGATTTTTTGTCTAGTATTTCAGACGCTGAGACACGAAACCCTTCGAAAACGAAATCTTGAATATAAAAATTTTATTCCTTCTTTTTGACTAATTTTTTTCCTGTAAAATCATTTCCTTTCTTCACTGGATGGAAAACATGCTGTATATTAGTGATCGATGCGTTGTATTTAGTCATTTAAACTTCACGACTTGATTTATTGTAATAAATGATAAATAAGATACGGATTTAACATTAAATCCAATGTTCATTTAGTTTCGAACGTGAATATAGAATTGCAAAAAAATGCAAGCCACATCTTCATTATTGTTTGTGTTGCTTTCAAAATTGCAATAATATCAATATATGTACCATTTTACCAGAGCAATTCTATTTTCGGGATAACGAGATTTGAAAATGAATTTCTCAATTATTGTGTTTATGCGGACGATCTCCCATAATTCTAGATATTAGAATTACGTGTAAAAAAGACGTTATTAAAAAATAATTTATTATTCTATTTTTATATAAATATAACGGTTCACCCGTTTTTTTTTTTTTTTTATGCTGGGAAGAAGTCCCTAAACGCTACAGTTTATTGTTGCTTTGCCGGCCGCTGACCCGCATGCCTGTTATGTTCAAGATAGTTGGTATCAATCTTCTTATCGATGTTTCAATAATTTCACCGTTTTTAAAGGAATTATCAGAGCAATCAATTGGCCCGCACTCGTCATCACTTTTCTATAAAACAGGCTGTCAGGGGAAAACAGTGCGTTAATTATATGCGTTAATTATTAGTTAATATACTTAACAGTGCGTATCACTACGTACGAAAATACAACCACTGAGAGCGTATCATATCAGTGCGTTGTCATACAATTCGAGCTATAATTATTACCATCGTTGTGATAATCGCTATCTCACTGTGAACTATAGTTAATAATACGTCATATTATTATATAACATCATATAACTATAGTCAATATACACGTCATATAATTATTATATAACGTCATATAACTATAGTCAATAATACGTCATATTGTAGTATCGAAATTATTAGAATGTATAGTTATATTTCTAGTTACTTTTATTTTTAATAGATGGCCTGTTTGCTGGAGATGCGTGAACGAAAAGTATGAATGTGATGTGAGAAGTACAGCGTTGGCTTTTCTTTTTAAAAAAAGGAGAGAGTCGTGAGAGTTGTAAAACAGCGTTGAATGAGTGTGGTCAAAAGAATGATCATTTTGTGTTGCATAAAAGAATTAATTGTGTCGTTTGAGTTTATTCGAATTATTGTTGTCTGTGTTGTCTATCTTGCTTTTATTATTTGGTTGTTTTGTTTCCGTTTTCTTTATTATTTAATATAATAAACATCATTAAATTATATCTCTACATTATCACTATTATTACTTATCAGTTATATAGTTCACTTCTCGCCATCTTCGATTATCTATCGGAATCGTATTATTCTTCACTCTTACTATACCTCACACGTGATTGCTATCAACCTCAAACAGCAGCACTGTTTATTCGAAAAGAATTAACTGAAAGAAGAGATTCGTTGTAAAATCATTCGATGATATATATACCAGAAAAATTTTTTACTAGAATATTAATTTGAAATGGTTTTCAATTTCAATGTATTTTAAGATGGGAGAGTAATCTTGCATTTATATTTATAGTTATGATGTGTCCAAATCAACAAGCGTCAAGCATATTAGGCATAAAGTAATTTTTTTATGAAAAAAAATATATATAAAATATATATAAAATAAATTTTTCTTTTTTGTTTCAGATCTAGTTCTAACGAAAATCGAGATCGAAAAATTAAGCATACTTGTATTTGACTGACAATGAGTCAAAATTGAATAGGAGTGAATAACCAATAAGAGATTATTCTACTTACGAAAATATGTAAAAATGTGAAATAGATTTTTTTCAAAAAAATAGCCTTTGAATGTTGAGTTAAAAATTGATTTGATGATGATGAAAAATGTATACATGTATGTATAATTCAGATTAGTTTAATTGCCGACTACTGAGTAACTATAAAATACAGATTAAAGTGCATCTTCATGAATAATGTTTTCACGCTTGGACTTGCATTTGTGAACAAGAAATGGATGACAAGTATAGCATTCTTGTAGTATATAATACTACTATAAAAACTATATAAAAACTCTATACAGTAGTTTTTAACGTTAATTGTTTGGTGAAGATTAAGGTGATGCTCTTTAATAAAAATTAAAAATAAAAATACAATGCTTTTTAATAAGAATTTATATAAAAAGGAATCAGGGAAAAACTGTTTAAATTCTTTAAAGGCTGAAGAGAAAGAAGAGAAAGAAAAAAGGAAGGGCATAGAGTTGAGATTGTAAACTTTTTTGTAAACTGAAAATTATTCTTGTAAAGGCAATTGCTATATTCAAAAATCATCATTAATTGAATGATAGAATTATGTAATCAAGTATAAATATATTATATATCATAGATAAATTATGTATATTTTGACTTGGCATATTTTTAATAGATCAGAAACAAAATATTGACTATAATGTTATACTTGTCACTATAAAAGATTCGAAACAAACTAAACTAATGACTCATAGCATATATCTTCCACAAGTTCCACAGGTATAATTAAATATAAAGCATTTTATACGGAGGGAAATAAATGATCAAGTTTCCAGCAACGTCCGCGATTGCAGTATCGATGAATGATTCAAGGAGGCAAACCTGCTTTCTCTTTTGTTATATTTACGAAATGTACTTAAGTAAAATATTCATGATTCTTCACTAGTATATACTAACTTATATAACTTTTTTTTATACAACTATGGGTTTCTCATATTGAAACTATCATTCAACTTGAGTAAATAATTTTTCATTCTTTGTTTAGTCGATATAATGCAAAGATTAGAAGTTAAAATGTATATAGAAATAAACGGAATTTATATCAAGCTACTTAAGATAAGAGAAATTAAAACATGCTAATATCATAAATATTTTATTTAAAATTTTCAGATTATTATATACTGAATATCGATTTTTGTTTCATTGTTAATATAATTATATAAAATACGCTTTTCTCAATTTTCGCTGCTTTGCAATTTCTTTTGAAAGTTTTGTTTTATCACTAAAATCAGTGAGAAGTCCATGTAGGACTAGCCTAAGACATTGAAAAAATAATTTTAAAAATAATAAAATTAAAAGAAATTGTATTATAGTATTCGAACAGCGCGATTGAAAAAAAACGTGAAATTAGAATTTTTTTAATAAATATTATATTAAATATTTTTTATGTAATATAATATTAATAAAAATATAATATTTCTTTAGTTTATTGTCTTCAGGAAAATCCAAAATTTACATGCAGGAGAAGAGTTTTGTTCCCAAGTAATTTTGATAGTAATGTTTGGCAAAATTCGCCAAACATTACTATCAAAATTGGTAGAGTAAAGAATCTTTTATTTCAGCCTCAATTTCTTATTAAAGATAATAGCACATTATTATCTTTCAAGATCAATAAAATCAAATAATCAATAGTATTGGAAAAAGCAATAATTATATAACATTTTTACGAAAGATTTTAATACTTATCGTACAATATAAAATTGTTCTAACACTAATTGTAACTATAAGAGACTTCTATAGACTGTTGATAATCAAAATTTTTTCCATAGTTTTTCCACAGTTTCTAAATAATTTAAATTTATCCATTCATATAGATTTTTAGAAGAATATCATTTATAAATAATGCAAACAAAATTCACGTAAAAATTCCTGAGATTTTGGGTTCTGATTATTAATCCATTTTCATAAACATTTTTATCGAAGGAAAATTACCATCGTAAAAAGTTTTCAAAATCAATTTCATTTGTACGATGAAAATTCTTATGTTAAGTACCATTCTAAAATTCTTATATTATGATACGCTTTCATTAGAGTTAATACTTTTAATACGGTTAATCACTATATGCCTACGTAGTAAATGCTAAAAAATTAGCATTTTAAGAA
This sequence comes from Lepidotrigona ventralis hoosana, assembly GCA_002806875.1. Taxonomy (NCBI): domain Eukaryota; kingdom Metazoa; phylum Arthropoda; class Insecta; order Hymenoptera; family Apidae; genus Lepidotrigona; species Lepidotrigona ventralis. The sequence goes on along the minus strand of NIPQ01091160.1, from coordinate 214,989 downwards.
ATGAGAAATACAAATAATCTTAATGATTTGATCAATGTAAAAAAAAAATAGTTACCCAGATTAAAAAATTATTAGAAAAGGAAAAAGGAATTGGCTTCAACAAATTTTCTAAAAATATTAATTTTTATATTAAAATAGAACTAAAATGGATCAAAATAATGAACTACAATTAAGAAAATAAGTCGTGAGTTCTTATTGACCACTAGCTATCTTTTTTCTTCGATACCTAGATACTTCAATGTAACTAAATTTATCTTATCGTTAGACTTAAATTACTTAAAATTCGAAAATCAATTCCAGGAGTAAACGGAATTAATTATGAAATTATTCAAAACTTCATATTCTGCCTGCAGAATACAAACTCATCTTTTTAGATATATGTATATTTATAACATGTATTATATATATCTTCTAGATAACTATAATCAAATCTAATTAGCAAATGAGTATCTCTTAGATTAACGATCTTTTATTCACTTTATTGAAAAACCAGGTTAAAAAAGTGTTCCGTGTATTAAAAACATATTGCAATGATGTATTAAGAACGGATTGCAACAGATTCAAACACAATAATTTCATTCCAATAAATCAAACAGATTTTCGCAAAGAATAGTTCAAGTTATGTATTGACTTTATGTATTGAGGAAGAATTTGTTAACAAAATGGACAACTTGATAGCGTTTCTAGATGTCCAAGACATTTTTGACAATGTTAATAGTAACATTCTCTTAAATAAATTAGCCTTCAATGGTAACAAAATCGTTCAGATAATAAAATCTTTTTTTTTATATATATAAAGATAAATCTATTTATATTTATTTTGCAAGAACGTGTCCTTAGCCCATTTATTACACCTTTCAGATATTATTCAACTTACCTAAAAATATTTTTATTTCACAATTTCTTTTAAATCAATATTTTATTAAAAAATAAAGTGTGTTTCCGTTCGTATTGAATGTAATAATAATAACACTAATTTCGTTACAACTAAATTTATAATAGAAATTTCAGTTTAAATTATAAATTATATTTATATAATGTAATTAAAAATAATTATATAAATATAATTGTAATTAAAAAATAATAATAATAATAATTTCGAAAATAATTTTTTTTTTATAATGAAACCAAGATCTTGATTTTTTCGAATAAAATTTAATATGTACTTTTTCCTTATTTTTTTACTTTAGTATTGTTGATGGCATTCAAATGAATTCAAAGACATTATATTTTGAGAGCATTCAAACGAATTCAGAAACACAGTACTAAATTTATATTCATGAAAATAAAAATATATATCTAATTTTTCATCACACTTTTGAACAACATAAATATTTAGACGAATCTAACGAATGATCTGATCGTTCACATGTTTACACACATTCTTCAAAAGTAGAATGTAAAATGTTAAATATTCCTATTTTCTCTGTTGTGAATGTACTATTATATTCATAAAATATGATATACTATTTTCCTATTTTATATATGATTTCTATTTTCTCTGGTGTAAATGTACTATTATATTCATATGATGCTCTATAAATTTGTTTTAATGTCACTTATAAATAATGATGAGAAGAACAATATCTAATTCTACTAAAAATAAACTATTTTCAAATTTTTTATCATCACAATTTGTTGTATAATACTAATAAGTTTTAAACTTTAGAAACTTTAAGAAAGTCAAAACTTTGTCAGGTCACAAATCATGCATTGCATTACATGGAATGTCCTGTATATATATATTGTCAAAAATATATCCTCCTCTTTTTAGAACTTGAATTGCGTTCACAGAAAATAACTTTGCTCCATTCTAATAAATGAAATATTCTTAATTAAATTAATCAAGAATATTATCAAATCTTATAATCTCATATGATTCACAAGAAAAATATAGATTTTTCGATTATGAAATAACTTTTATGTACATCCTTCCTACTTCTTTTACACATTCGCGAATTTACAGATGATGTTAGATTTTTTTGAAATTTGAAATAATTTTGAAACACTAAATTACGTAATTTAGAACTGTGTTTTGCTACATTTTTAAAGAATTTATCTAATGAAAAAATAAATTCTGTCTATCTCTAACAGTAAATTTTAGATCTTCATTATACAAATCGAGTTTGTTATTCAAGTGTGTTTTCTTATATATAATTTTTTTTTTAATGCGGTATAAAAATATGTAATTATACAATATTTAATGTATTTAATATATACAATGTACCCTATAAAATATATCAAAAATAGATAATTCTGTACTAGCTTCATAATTCTCTATTGAAAGTTCCATTTAACTTTAAATAAATATATATATATATATATATATATATATATAATCTTCCTTGTTCTAAACGATATTTTTCACTATTTTTCTTCTTTCTGTTTATTTTCTAATTGTTAGGTGTGTGCATAAAAATTGATGTTTGAATAAATTCTAAACTGATTTTATCCAATGTGCTTACACTTTGTAATCGAATATGCAACCTCATATTCTTCTTATTGGCTCTTTATGTTACTGTCACTGATCACTATTGCATGTGTTCTGATTTGTGAGAAAAAACTGTTTACACTTCGGGTTACATCTATTGGAACAATGACAGCATCGAACTAATTACATCTGTTGAACAATTACTGAACTAAGTTTTTATTATATAAATCAATGTGTAATATTAGAGAGAAACTTTGCAGAAATGTAGAAATACGAATTCGCAGTTTTGAATAAATAAATAAAATCTCTCTCTCTCTTTTTCTTTCTCTCTCTTCCTCTTATTTGATCACAGAATATAACCAGATTAGAAATAATGTGAGCTCTCTTTAATATTTTTTGCTAAATTTTAACATTTCTTTTCCAAGAAAATAATTGAGTTGTGACTCATAATTCCTTGAAAAGCTTCTCTCTTCGTTAAAATTTAACCTTGAAAATCATGCTCAAAGTCAATTTTGCAGTTCACTTCTTAAACAAATCTCTGCCGATCCAAAGTTATGGCAAATCTTTCTTTATTAATTATAAGTACTTTTTTAATAATTGTTATAATATTATATGTATACGTACATATAATAGATTGATATAAGGTAATTTTTTCGAATAATTAAAAATAATTAAACATAATTCGACAAAAGTTTAATATTTAAGATTTGTTTACCTGATTATGATCAATCATTTTTCACTATAGCCTGGACAATCCTATTCGAATTAAAGAACGGATAAATGTTTTATAATTTTGATATTTCAAGCAAAAATATTCAATTATTTTGCACTTCGATAGGATTTCATATCAAAGTTTCACGCAATTCTGATGAAAAGTGGTCAGCGAATTAAGATAGGACACGGACGGATAGCTATTTTATTTTTCTGACGTATACAACGATAAGCCTCACCGACATATGAAACATCATTCTATTCCATACCACATAAACGGGAAGCTATGACTCACTTCGAAAATAAAAAAAGTTCACGAGTCACACGTGTCCGCTTCCAAAAGCTCTAGATAGAATACTAGAAAATAGAATAAAATAATAATACTAGAAAATAGAATACTGAGAAAATATTGCTCAATTTTGAAAAAAATATGGTCCGAACAATAGGTTTGAAACGTCAAAATGACAAAATTATTTATATTGACAATTACGTCGCTTTCTTTTTTTTTATCCTACATTCCTCTTTTTCTTATCTGATATTTTCTTCGCAGTAGCACAAATGATATAATAATAAAAATACACGCGAAAGAGAAAGTGAATAATAATAATTTTACAATAAAAAAGGAATTCGCAACTATGTAAATATTTTACGAAATTAAAATGATGTGGCGAATATTACTCTCAGTATAAGAAAATATTTTATTCAGAATTAAAAGATTTACTTACAAATTAATAATCTACGATTTAATTCAGCAAACACAGAATGTAAAAAATATGTGTTAAATATTTCTACTATGATTCAAAATTAACAAATATTTCTTACGTCAATAAATTATAATATTTTTTAAGTATTTTCTTATTATTAATATATATACATATTATATACATAAATATATATAATATAATATATATAAAAAGAAATTGTAATACTAGATAACAGTAACGCTACTTTATGCAAAAAATATTTTTTTATAGCGAATAGTTTCTGATTCAATTTTTGCGCGCGAAACAATTGCGAATCTATTTCTCTCCGTCAGNCCATTTCCAAAAAAAAAAAAAAAAAAAACGAACGTTTGAACCTGTTTTATATCTAAATAATAAAAGATATACAATTTCTGTTAATAATTTTACACATTCTCTTAAATATAATAACATGTGTGCGTGCGTGTGCACATAATTCAATTGTCAATGTTAAAACCATAAAGTGGAAATGTTAAAATTGAAAATAATAGTGTTGTTTCTATTTTGTTATAAATTGATATAAAACAGCATCTATATAGTATATACAAACCTACGTTAATGCTTTCTAACCACATAAATTTTAGATACGTTTAATGAAGAGCATGTTCGAAAGATAATTTTAGAACGATAACCGTGATTAGAAAACTAGGTAGCAGCAATAATCTTGTTACAAGGCCAGTTATTTCATTACACGCTTCATTGCACGCTGAAACGTGGAAAATGAAAAAAAAACATTATCATTTGTAGTAGTACTGACATGAGTCACAAATGGACGTCAAGATAGTCGTTTCACGCTTTCGTTTTTACTATTATGCACATTTACCTATCACATATGAAATTAAATATATTAAATATATTCAGGGAAGCATGAATCAACAATTTTATATTAAATTACGTTAAATTTTCTAACTTATATTTTACAACGAATTCTTCTTTAAGCTTATAAAATATTTTAACGTAATTATAATAAATATTTTGACGTAAAAACGATGCCAAGTATACTTGCTAAAACATTCAGTCCTATCACTAAACATTAGCAACCAAATTAGAGACTTATTAAACTATCCTGACCTTATAATTAACACAACAATTAATTCTATTTTACAGATAACAAAAGATTCTTCTCCATGACAGGCTTAAAAATGTCCCAATGTATGTGGATAAAATCTTCTGTCACAACCAGAAAAAAGAATAAGTTGTTCCAATACTCAAATCTGACAAAAATAAATTTAAACCTAAGAATTATCGATCCACTTTATATTAAAATTAATACATCTTTTAATTTGATTTCCAAAACCTCTGCAATAAAATGTAAATTGGAGATAATACCTTGGGCCTTAAAGATACCTAAAATTAATTTAAATCTAGTGAATCTAAAAAGGACAAACTATGCTATGAGCACAAAACCAAATTCATAGAGCTTAACCAAAAATTAACCAGCATAAAATTTATACAGATGCTTCAAAACCAAATAAAGGAGCAGGATATGCCATTATCATACAAGACAAAATAATTCTTTCTCAAAAGACTATTTTCTCAGCAGAAACATAAGCAATTTACAATGCCTTAAAATATATTCAAACGAAATATAATTTATGTAGATTCTAAGAGTGCAACCAAAGCCTTATTGAATAGAATAAAAATGAAAAATGGCATCATTAAAAACATTTCTACAACTTACGTTGGATTTACGTATGATAGCCTGTCATTAAGGTATCATTGGAAATAAAATAGCAGATTTCAATGCTATGGAAGAATGGAACCGACTGTGGACAACATCAAAAGAAAGAATTAAAATGAAACCTATGAATATCTAATCACAATTAGTATCAATCACTCCCTTCTGCAATAAAAAATCTGTCACAGTTCAATACATTCTAGATGAATGCACAAACTTTGAGTGACAACGAAGATTTCTTATTCTAAGATAAGATAATAAAGATATTCTATAGGATTCTGAAGCAATTTGGGAAATATTTCCATTTTGTTTCTATTTCAAAATACCAAGAACATAGTGAAGGAACATTTCTTACCATAAGTTGCCGTATGTTTCTGATCTTCACTGCTCAAGATGTAAAAAGCCAACAAACGACAACATTTGTCACTGGCAACAAAACAACATACGACGACTTTTCCAAGATACATAGAACATAAAATAAAAGTTTCTTGTTGAGGATGATCTTAACGGACTCGGAGCCAAGAATCTAGCATTTTCAGTAAAAAAGAGAATGCCAAACTATCCACGAGTAACAAAAGCTGTACTCTCTGCCAATCGGGGACGATAACGTTCGAGGAATAAGATCAAAAGCAGAAAAAATTTATCATGGGCGCAATGACGGGTCTGTAAATAAAATCACATCGGATATTATCCGGAATTTATTCAAGTGAAGTCTCAAAGCGATCTCTAGCAATCTAAAAGAACAGATTATGGTACTCCGACAAAAAGCTATCCTTTGATGTTGCCATATAGAAAGCGAAATGTAATGAAATAAAAAACCATCTCAAAAGACTCTACTACGATACTTTTGAAACAAGTGAAAAAAAACTAAGCAAACGGTTCAGTAACTAATTTCTCTGACAATGAGAGAGGACAAGCTGTAAATAAGGAACTTGCGGAAAATTTAAGGTAGCAGAATTTTAGGTAGAAATGGTTAGCAAGAGTAATACAAACTCCCTGATGACCAATAAAAAATTGTAAAACGCGTAGTTAACGGTTCAAAAAAAAAAAAAACCCAAAGTTGATTATTTTCGATGTATCAACGTCAGTGATGAATCAATTCTTCGTACCATTGTCGAGCAAAACGTCGAAGAGAAGGACAGGGCAACAAATGAGAGCAGCATTCAAGAAGACTGCTACTCGACACAATGTAGTTCTAGATCGAAAGAGGCAAGGGACATCCCAATGTTGAAATACAAGATTTATGTGGATGAAGCTGTTGCAGAATATAGGATTAGATCATCACTATAAAATGATGAAAACGACGTCTGGAATAAAAAATTTCATTTTACGTTTTTTTATTTATCTCTGCGCTGTCTAGTAAGGAATTAGCCAGACTCATTCACCATAAATCAATTTTTAACTAAATATATTAAAAGTCTGTTTTCTTGAAAATGAAAATTCTTTTTAAACAGAAATATTTTATTTTATATTTTTCACTTATTTTCGCATTAGAGTAGAGTTCTTATCGATTCGTTGCTTCTGTGCAAAATTCAACTATCTGATAAATTTCGAAATCTTTGATTTTCTCAAAGATAATGAAAAAAATCTCTAAAATATCCTCGCCTGTCTAGTAAGGAATTAGCCAGACTCACTCATCATAAATCAATTTTTAACTAAATATATTAAAAGTCTGTTTTCTTGAAAATGAAAATTCTTTTTAAACAGAAATATTTTATTTTATATTTTTCACTTATTTTCGCATTAGAGTAGAGTTCTTATCGATTCGTTGCTTCTGTGCAAAATTCAACTATCTGATAAATTTCGAAATCTTTGATTTTCTCAAAGATAATGAAAAAAATCTCTAAAATATCCTCGCCTGTCTAGTAAGGAATTAGCCAGACTCACTCATCATAAATCAATTTTTAACTAAATATATTAAAAGTCTGTTTTCTTGAAAATGAAAATTCTTTTTAAACAGAAATATTTTATTTTATATTTTTCACTTATTTTCGCATTAGAGTAGAGTTCTTATCGATTCGTTGCTTCTGTGCAAAATTCAACTATCTGATAAATTTCGAAATCTTTGATTTTCTCAAAGATAATGAAAAAATCTCTTTACTTTTTATAGAAAGGATCACTCTGTTACATCTATTGGAACACTATTACAGTATAACATTTAACATATTTCTTGAAAAACAATCGCATAAATGATTATTCCTCGTAAGTTTATATTCAACTTTAAAAATTTAACGACCAGAGAAACTAAATTAAAACAACTAATGATACAGTTTAGAATATTTTATATTTTATCTTTATTAATCAATGAGACTTTTATACTATTTCACTTAAGTAACCGTATCATCATTTACAAAGTCCTCGAAAACGAAACATTTACTTGTGAGCAAAAACCTCTAAGAATGCAGTCAAAACAAAATTTGTTCAATCACATAGAATTTTGCAAGTTCGTTTAATAGCACTGATTCGAAACGAATGATCGAAATAGTTCATTGGCTGCATTTATACCAGGAAACGCAATGGGAAAAAAAAGGTGCACGCTTACGTGTCTATAGGTGCGCACGAGTACACGTGATCGCGTTTGATCGTAAGTTTAAAAGTAGTTACTTGCTCGCCGAACGTTTCGATGTCTATAGAGAGAGGTGGTATTGCCACAGTCGAACTCTCTTATCCATTTTCGCATAAGGTTAACGACCAACGGGGTTTTACGAAACCTCACGACTTGCAACGAGTATAAATGTCTGCTGGAACTTGTCTGCGAACACGTATCCGTGTAATTTGAAATGGCGAAGGCATGGTTCGCCGTGTCGCGGTTCCAAACTGTGTGAGAAAGACGCGAGCATACGTGGGCCGCTTAAAAAGCTCGCGAATTACCGTGACTCGGTTACAAAACCGGATCGCATCGCTTTCGTTTATGCCATTATAAATTACTCGTTGAAAAGTGTATATAATATATAGAAGACAAGAAAGTACTATAATAACCCATACTTTTCTACCGAGAGGCTGAATCAAATCGTAGAAATAAATGTATCTGAAAATTGTACAATAGTTAACCTGTTAGTTAGAATAAAACTTCTGTTGCATTAAGGATAATTTAATTAATTACATACAATAAATGTGTAATATTTACTTAACAGTAAATACTTAACAATAAATATGTAATTTTACATTTAATTAAATTTACATATTATTTAAATATTTTATATTTAAATTTTTTATTTTTTAAATTATTATAATTTATATATTTTAAATATTTTATTTGAATTATAGTTAGTTAGAATAAAACTTCTGTTGCATTAAGGATAATTTAATTAATTACATACAATAAATATGTAATATTTACTTAACAGTAAATACTTAGCAATAAATATGTAATTTTACATTTAATTAAATTTATATATTACTTAAATATTTTATATTTAAATTATAGGTGTATTAAACATATGTATTACATTCAACATATTTAACTGTTTTTAAATAATAAATTTTGTGCGAAATATTGCCAATGAGAGTTATTGTCAAAAAACAGGACAAAAAATGATAAATACGCAATTTAAATATAAGAAACATATGAAATTAATAATTTCAAGGGGTAAATAATTTATGAATATTACTGATGGCGTTTCTTAAAAATTCAATGAAAATACAGAATGTGATTTCAGTATAGAAAGAGATGACATTTACAAAATTTTGGCCCTTGATCGAAGTCGAAAGTAAAATGACTCTGACATAAAGTTTGAGAAGTCGAAAAAAATGTTAGTAAGACTTCGTAACTATAATTATTAAATGTTGGCATGATTCGATTGCCAAATTTGAACGTTAAATCTTGATACGCATATTATGAAATCAAAGTGTTGCGGCGATGCTTCAATGATTTCAAGCGGATAGCGATCGTGTGTGAAATATAACGAGAGTGAAGGACGATACGATTCCGATATATGATCAGAGATCGAGAGAAGTGGATTGTATTAATTAATAATAAATAAATAATAATAAATTCGTATAAATTACTAGGGCTCACGATGATGGAGCAGCGATTGCTTACATTAGAGTGGTGATAATGGCCAATAGCCAGAGTCGTAGCACTGACGACGAAGTAAATGTTGCACTAATTGTATTTAATGTATCGCTGTTAGATTGAAATTTGTATCACTGTTTTCCCTGTCTATCACTTTAACACGTTCCGTGCCACATGTACCACCGGTGGTACACGTTAAACTTGATCTTCAGGTCACGTGTACCACTATATTTCTAATAATATTACCACAAGTAGTACACGATGTGATAGCTACTCTAAACAAGAGAACTATTTATCGATGTAATGAAAAATTGTGTGACAATATATCAATCTTTAGTGAAAATATCAAATGACCTGAACGACAACAAAAGGCAAAAATGGCTTGCCACGGGACGTGATAAATATTAATATAAAACAACTGGATTCTTGTCAGCGTATTTTTTATTTTATCACAAATCTATTATTTACTTGTAGTGTGGATCCATCTTTTAATAAAACAATATTATATTTATTGTATATAATCTGTTAGAATTTTCCAATAAATGTAATCAACAGGTGTGTAACCCAATGCTCATGATGGGTAGTGCATTCTCTGCACAGCGTAGTTAACGCTCACGTGGCGCTAGTAGTCATCTCGGTCTTCGCAGCATTAATTGTCATGTTGGCCAAAGAAGGAAACGATATTTTCGAGTATTTTTACATCATTTTATTATTATTAAAAAGAAAGAAAGAAAGAAAGAAACAGACAGAAGAGAGAATTCTAATATATATATAATATAATATAACACGTTCTGAGCTATGTGTACCACCGGTGGTACACGTTAAACTTGATCTTCAGGCCACGTGTACCACCATATTTCTAATAATATTACCACAAGTGGTAGACGATGTGATAGCCACTCTAAACAATGAGAACTACTTACCGATTGATGATGTAATGAAAGATTGTGTGATAATATATAAACCTTTAGTCAAAATGGCCTGAACGACAACAAAAGGCAAAAATGGCTTGGCACGGAACGTGTTAAACTATGAACTGTTTCATTACTCTGACATAGTTCCTCTAAAGCCGGAGACATTATTAAGCATACAGTGATCGATGCCAACCGTCTTTAGAGGACACCAAACATGACAGGCACGCGAGTCAGTGACCGGGGAAGAAGACAACAATAAACTACCACGTCAAAATAGCCGCGATAGAGCGTGGCAGACGTTAGGATTTCTTGCCAGCATAAAAAACGAGTAAGCCATTGTCCTTATCCTAGAAATAGAATAATAAATTATTTTATGTGGACAAGAAACAGCCTAACGTCTTTACGCATAATTCTAATATACTTGATATATAGAATTATGGGAAATTGTTAAATACGTGATACACATATAATTTGCTTGATTTTATCATGTTGATGATGATAAAGATTACGAACGGTTTTAGGGACTATTATTAAACTAAAACTATATTAAACTGATATAAATTATTAAACTATAATATATATTAAAACTAATCCACAGATTTTCAGATCTCTCAAATTAATTTGAATGGGCATTTATGAAGCGAAATGAAATTGTGATTTTATTTGCTCCACAAAGAACTTTACATAGCTCGACTATATATTAATAAATTATGTGAAAAGCCTTTGAAATTTGCATGAAACGACATTTAAAATAATTTTCAAATTAACGTCCGAGCTAACTCTCTATCTTACTTTAGATAAGCAATGCTAAAATAGAAACGTTTTTATTTTCTGAACGAACTTGAAAAAATTTCAGAAGCGATGAAGAAAAATATTTTCCAAAAATATTTTGATTTATTGTTAACTCTTTTAGTATCCAAAAGGTGATATCAGCTCCACGATTTCTGTCTTATTTTAAACATTTCTTGCACGTCTGAGTATTTCGGTTCTTCTTATAAAAATAATCTTTTTTTTTTATAAAAATAAAGATTTTTACAAAATATTTCAACTGAAAAGTAATACATTTTTTTTAATTGAGATTTTTACATTTACTTCCATTTATACCATGTTGATCATATTTCATAAAAAATAACTCATAGCTATAGATTGTGTTCAATTTTAGTAATAAATATTCCCTTCAACGTACGAAAAGAAAAATATGAATTACTTTTCAAATTAATCCTTCATTAACAATACAACGTGCCAAAAATGTAAAAAAAATACAATGTCAAGCAAATTTACAATTTGTTTTTCTAATAATAGAATACAACAAATTGTATTGCAAACAGGCTGAAAATATTATTGAGTTATAATTTTTTATGAATATTATTACAGGATTTTTGGTAATATGCTCAACCGAGCAAAAGATGATTCGTAAAAAAATAAGTGATGAATATAAAAATTTGTATGTATGGCTTTTCGAAGCAAAAACGATTTTGAAAAATTTCGACTTGAAGAATTTTTATATGCAGAGTTTTATTAAAGAATTTTAAAAAATAAAGAGAAGATTTAAAAAGATCTTTAAAAAGAATTTAAAAAATGTAAACACTACAATGCACAATTTAATTCAAAGATCATAACTTTGCACGAAATATCATGATCGACACTTTCATTATATACAATACAATAAGTTTTAAAACTATAAACATATTATATACAAATAAAATATATTATATTATATAAAAATAAACACATTAAATACAATAAAAATAAAACTAATAATTTCAATCGATGGACAGTATAATAACAGCAATAATAAGAAGTATAATGGCACCGATCACGTTTATAAATACAAATATAAGCAGAAATGGAAGTATGTCAAATTCAAACATATATACACGTTTGGGTTGATCTTAGAAATTGTTTTTCTCGAAAATAAATTACTAAAAAAAAAATTTATTTCATCTATTTCTGATTCATTTTTTCATGAATACCACTATAACTATAACATAGCAACTTGTAACTAGTTGAAAAATCGTTTAACTTTCATTGTTGCTGGGCGTTCGGTAGTTGAAATTGTTAGATCAATGCCTATGCTCGGAAATTTTTGTTCGATAAATATTGAAACCACTCGTATATTGCACGAAGTAAATGAATGCCAAAGAATATTATATAAATACGTTTAAACTACCGCAATTGTTGCTGTTTTTGTTGCTCTATTTAAGAAAAAAAATTATTTGTCACGAACATCAGCTGGTCATGAAAGCGATAAAATTTACATGAACGAGTAAATATCTATAGTAACATAATTAGTAATGAGCAATAAGAGATTTAAAATATGCTCATGAACATTTGGTATACATTTGATAATATACACAAGATCGAGCAACGAAAGACTCGTATAGTAATTGTAAAAGATTCGTGGAAAAAAGAGTCAATAAAGAAGTGTTTTAAAAAATGTATTATTGTTACTTTATTATTAACCAGCCAACCATTCAATATTTCATCGCCACAAATTTTCATAGACTTCTAATCCCCATCTAGTAAAAAAATGTTTCGAACAAAAATTAATGTGTTTTTTAGTTGTAGTTTCTTTAATTCAATTTATTTTAGTCTGCCCACTTCGTTAAAAATCAAAATCACCTTGACGAAATGAAAGATGAATTTAAGATGAGCTTGAATTTAAGAATTGCTTAAGCGACTTGAACCACATTTACAAGAAAATGGATACCATCTGAACATCTAGCCTTCACAGTATAGAGACGTACGAGCTTCGTATTTATAGTTTCGCGTTTATAGTGCGTACATTGACTGTATTGGAAAACAAAGTCTTGAATTCCGTTACTCGAATTCCGTGCAAACCGGACCGGTATCTAATGGAAATAAGTGTCTCGCATATCCGTGACCAGGATATGCAAACTGTTACACAACACGAAGGATCAAGGCGAGCCCGACCTACCTGATCGGGAAAAGTCGGGTTCAAGAAACAAAGCACTCACTCGACACGTTTCAATTGTCTTTTCTAACAGTTCTTCCTCGATATTCCTGCCGACCAGTTCAATTCCTTCATAGTGAATAAGTTTCATCACAAGCAAACCTCGCGATTAGTCAATCACGAAACTTACGTCGAAGTCCAAGAGAATACAACCTTACTATCCTTACCAACATAACTATTCGTAAGACTGGGCGAAAACAACAATAATGGAGAACGGCAGCCAGCAATAATATGGACACACCAGAGAACGAACAAATACTAAACGTCATCGATATCCAATCTCTAACAAGATGTCTAGATGAATTGGTAGAAAAAATTACAAATTCAAGAGTAATAACAACCAAGTTAGAATCTTACCAGCTGATCCGGAGTCATGTAGAAAAATTGCAAGACTGCTAAAGTCCTGCAACGCTAGTTTCTTTCTAACCTTTCAGCTGAAATAAGAACGGTCGTTTAGAGTTGTCGAAGAAGTCAAGGATGAATTTCAAAAATTAGGACATGAGGTAATTAATATAAATAATATTAGGCATAGAACTACACACAACCAACTGTCATTATTCTAGAGTGACTTAAAACAAAAATATAATAACAATATTGTCTATGACATTGATCGACTGAACAACATCATAGTCGAAATCGAATCATCCCGAAAGAAAGAGAGAAATTGCACAATGCAAAAGATGCCAAAGATACGGTCACACCCAAAAATATTGCAACTGCCAGTACCAATGTGTCAAATGTACAGGTTCACATCCAACTGCAATAAATCACAGTGCAATAAATCCATAGAAATTCACCGAACTTGTCACCTTGAAGAGGGAGGAACGCGTTCAACTCTCTGCCCTGGTCGAGGATCCGCGAGGATCTGCGAGGGCCCGGCATCGCGTGCCATCCTACTTACGGAGGACAGCGCGGAAGGAAGAGCCTTCCTGAAGACGGAGCGGCGGCCTAGCAACGTCAACGGGGGGCTAGACTCTCCGGGACCAAGTCGCCGCGAACAACAATGAAAAGGCAAGGAAGAGATTCCTACCCTCCTCCTCCGAGGGAAACAGCGAGGGAGGAAAAATCAGGGGTCGACGAGAAGGCGAGTGAGAGTTTGCCTATCCCAGAGATATCACCCCACAGGTACGAACGACGCTGGGGAGTGGCAAGAAGATCAACAACAAGAAGGAGGTGACGAGAAAGAGGGAAAATTCCCCCCACATCGCCGAGAAGAAACTGGACCAGGCGAGTTGTCTGAAAAGTGCCGTCGAGAATAAAAGATCCCGGAACTTCCCACAAGGCAGGTAAATGGCCATCATGGAGGTTTTAGTCGGTAAAAATCCGACACTACCCGGCTTTCCTTCCTCAGGAGAGTCGGGTGTCTTTCGAAAATTTCCTCCACGTTAAAAAAAAAAAAGAAAAAAAAATCAATTCACCTCAACTTTCCCAATTTCATCCGGTGTCTCACAAAGTAGCGTACTCAAGCCCCCCTACTCTATCTACACGGCAGATTTATCCACCACGGACATAACTACGGCCACCTTCGCAGACGACACGACCCTGTTAGCATCGGATAGTGATCCTCACAACGCATCAGAATTACTCCAACGTCATCTCTACAGGCTTGAAAGATGGTGCCAAAAGTGTAATAAATCAGTTCATGTAACTTTCACTTTACGCAAGCATACATGCCCCCCTGTAGTCGTCAATGGAGTTGTAATAACCAACCAAAGATATACAGTCAAATACTTGGACAAAAGACTGACGTGGAAACAGCACATCAAATCTAAAGCAATCTACTTGAAAGAAAGAGTTAGAAAGCTCTATTGGCTCTATTGGTAGAGCATCCAAGTTAAGACTGGAAAGCAAACTTATCATTCTGAAACCCATATGGATATACATGGCATTTAATTATGGGGTACTCAACCTCATGAAAACTCAACATCGAAATTCTTCAAAGATTCCAGTCAAAAACTCTGCGTATCATTTGCAACGCCCCTTGGTATGTGAAAGAATTCATCAAGACCTAAACATCCTCACAGTAAAGGAAGAAATTGCAAACCACAGCAGTCGTTATAACACTCGTCTATTAAATCATCCGAGCCCCCTAGCATAATTTGCTGGATAGCATAGAATTAATACGCAGACTAAAAAGATTCTATTCTTCCCATCTAGAAACAAGATTTGGTTAACTTATCGTAACTACTGTATAAATATCATGTATATACTCAGTTCACTGTAACGTTCACTAGAACTTACAATTCATCACGCCAATATATCACGTCATCAAAAATACTTATAATTCTAGTCGAGAATTTATTTTATTGAACTTTGAACATTTCATTTAAATAACAAGATCTCTTGAAATTTTGTCATTTGACTCTGACAAAAGTTCCAGAACTCGTGACCCGATCCTATCTTAGACACACATCGATCACATGCACTTGTTTAGGTCTGCTGCGTGTCTCGTTGAAAAGACTATAGATGCTTTAGTCAAGATGGATTCCCCATTTTTAAATATGAAAATTTTAATATTAAGGAAACTTGCCAGCCAACGAGTCTGAAAAGGTGTTATATGATTATTTTTTAAGGCATGTCATATACCTCTCTCCCCCATCTCTTATTAAACAAAAGATTATTTATATTCATAATTGATTTATTTCTAATCAATTATCCTTTCTTTTCAAAGTAGCAAACAACTTCAACACTTTTCACAAGCCTGATTTACAATAAACCGTCCAAAAAGTTCATTTATGGTCACGACGTTTAAGTTGGCCACGATGACCAACCAACTGGAACAGTTATCATGAATTGAGAAATAATTTTATTTTGATAAAAAATTTCACTAATACAGATGAAATTTATAATCAAATAAACATACTGTGTGTGTTTCTAAATTTCTGCAAAAGATCGAGTACTTGTTCCGGAAATTTATCTAGAACATTCCTCTACCTGAGGAAGGAGGACCTTTATCTAAACGCATGGACGCTTTCTTGGAGCATTAATAAAAAGAAGCTCCCTGAGGAAATTGGGATAAAGGATAGGCTGTTTGATAAACACTTTTCTTTGACCATAAGAAGGAAGTTCAATTGAGGACTCCATTGTTTGATCCACAGGAAAAATTGCCATAAACAATTCTTCTACAAGGATTGTTCCATCCTTTAAAATCCATCTTTCCTCTACTGTGATATCAAATAATTTCAAAACGGCTAAAATATTAGTTAAATGTATTGCAGTAGTGCATACTGAGAAAAATTCTCATAATCTAATCAAAGAAATGGATATATGGTGCGATAATCTTAAACAAAATTTAGAGGAAGCTGCTAAAGAAAAACACCTTAATGACTTTCTTGTTTCATTTTCAGCTAGTCTGTCTATGAAAGTTTGGAAAGATGTGTGTAAACTATATGCATATCAATTAGTGATTGAAGGCAATCCATATAAAGCAGTATCATATTTACATATTTACTTTGTGTACATAAAACTTATAAAGCTATAGAAGTATTTCAGACTACAAATTTATACCTAACCTAACCTAAGGTATAGGTTAGGTTTACTACAAGTTTGGAAAAATATGTGTGAACTATATGCATATCAATTAGTGATTGAAGGCAATCCATATAAAACAGTATCATATTTACTTTGTGTACATAAAACTTATAAAGCTATAGAAGTATTTCAGACTACAAATTTATACCTAACCTAACCCAAGGTATAGGTTAGGTTTACTACAAGTTTGGAAAGATATGTGTGAACTATATGCATATCAATTAATGATTGAAGGCAATCCATATAAAGCAGTATCATATTTACTTTGTATACATAAAACTTATAAAGCTATAGAAGTATTTCAGACTACAAATTTATATAAAGAACATTATATGTTCTTGCAAGGTGTAGACTTGAATCTGATGATCCAGTACTAATAGAAATATTAAAACAATAATGCCTCCAATGTTTCATATACAATCAACAGTGATTGTTTTCCATGGCTGTTAAATATAAGTTGTTTTCTATACCTGTTAAATAGCAACTTCTCCCCATTCATTGCTGGCTATTGGATTTAAAGATGGCAAGGCACGATCTAAACAATAAAATATTGAAATGTGCTTTCAAAAAGAGCTACTGCCAATTATTTTACATATCGAGCTTTGGCTGAGTTTTACCACTTTCCACAGCCTGGAAAGTAGCCAAAGTCGTCACTAATAATAAGGCCAAAATAAGCAAATCTAGAGATTGCTCTAAAAATTACAGATATATCAAATTCTGTTTTACTACTTTCGCTGATTGGTAAAATATTCGGAAAAATAATATTTAAAAGGATAATTGAGTTGAACAATTATAATATTTAAAAAGATAATTGAGTTGAACAACACAAACCCTAGCTTTGAAATCACTTGACTATTCAGAGTCAGTCTCTTGATTTGCTGTTATAGCAAATATATAAGAGCAGCTACCATGGTACTAATAAGTCTATCAAAAATATTCAACGGTTTGTCAGGAAACTTTATATTGGCTTTCTTATTTCCATATCCGACCAAAAATACCATTATAATGTAACTACTCTTTTCCCATAAATCCTCTATGGGACTTATTCTATTTTTAATTTATATTATTAACATTCCCATGCGAAGGAATTACCAGATTTCTCTATTTGCAAGTGACTGACATTCAATTATGTTGAATTCATCTTGACATCAAGATGAATTCAACATAATCATCATCAACTACGACGTAACATTATAAATATACCAAAAAACTATGATGACCTTAAAAAAACTTTTCAAGATGATCTTCATAGGATCTTTTTTAATAACATCAGATGCACGCCTTTAATAACTTTAATAACTCTAATATAGTCACTTTTTAGACTATTATAGTCACTTTTTCTTAACATTAGTAGCACCTTAAATAATTTAGATGTTCAATTTAAAATTAATATACATGCAAAGTATATGTACAGTATAAATCCTGTATATGTACAGTATAGCTACTACAGTTTCTATTAAAAATGCAACAAGATTCAAAGCTCTTTTAAAAAGCAAATAACTTGAAGTATTTTTTACCTTATAGTTCACATTCCAACGAACTCATACGACGTTTAAATCTGAAACAAATACAAGGATATATATAAATAAAGAGATACGTCCTAAATAAAGAAGAGAAAGTTAATCATTTAAAAATTGTACAATAATTTTTTGAAAATATAATATCATAAGTGAAGTGAATACATAATTCTTGAATTAAAAATAGTATATTTCGGTTCATTGTTTCATACAAATTCATTTTTATTAATTTTCATAATTATTTAAAATAATACTTATTCAAGTATTAATTGCATTTTTCTAGAATGTAATTAATTATTGTATTCTACAACGCTATTCATATCATTCCATTCATTCAATTCAAATAATAGATGAGAAAGTATGCAAAAATGTTTGTACATACATATTTCATCAAAAGTAGAATTATAGACAGCCTACAAATAACGTGTAAATTTCTACACAGCGAAAAAAGATAAGCAAAAAAACTATATGATAAGTATATTAACACTTTCGTTATCAGGTCATTTTAAAAAATACTCTTATTTTTTTCATTTTTCTTATTTTAATGTTTTATTTTTCTTATTTCGTTAACATGTTTTTGAATATTTTATAACAATTTTCATTAGATTCAATTTATTTACACGTTTTAAAGGATAAGTTATTTGAATCAAAAAAGCCATACACATGTGTATCTTTAAAACAAATAAATTTTTTATTTTATCTTTTTCCTTCATTTATTTGTTAGCACCTCAATTTTCCATGAGTTTACGACCAAACCGGATCCGCAATAAACTTTCCTAAATTTCAACAAATATTTAGGAAAACGATTGCTTAGTAACTTAGTTTGTTTCTAAAAAAAAAGAGGCTCTGGCCTTGGAGTAGAGTCTTACTATCTATAACAATTTCTAATATGTTTGTAATTAGAATCACAAGGAATAATAGTCATTAAATTGAATATAGATAATGTTTTTTTTTATGTATCAATATAAGATAATCATTACATTTGTTGTAATAAAAACTGCCATTTTAAATATTTTTCTAAAGGAGATATTTTAGCTTCAATTTTTCTAAAGAAAATATTTTAGCTTCAGTCTTCCATGCATAGATTTTATGAAATTAAAATAATTTTCTGATACACATATGTTAATACTTTTTTTTTATAGAGAATGTCGAGTTGTATCAATCAATAGATCAAAAAATATTTTATTTGAAAAAGGAAATAATTTTGAAATCTTCTAAATGTCTCTGCTTGTAGGAAAATGTAGCACCACACAATATACTCCTCTAAACCATGCAACATTTTTCCATACAATGAATATTTTAGTAGTTATTCGAGATAATCGAATTACGCAGACCACTTAGTACATATTATCATTTATGGTTTATGATGTCACAACACTCACTCATGTTACAACACTCACATTATATAACAATAAAAACTGCTTCTAAAAACCTGTCTCTTCCTTCAAACTTAGAATAAGATAGCTTCAACTTTCGAATCGTCGAAAATCTTGCTCGTAAATATTTCGTTTGTCTAAAACAAATCAATTTTCAAAATTTCAGCCAAATAAACATAAGAAATTCTTTGCAAAATTATTTTCTGACTCGTCGAAAACCATTTTCGTAAATATTGTCTTTATGCAAAAATGAAACTATTTGTAAATTCTTAGCCAAATCAGAAATGCCAGGTTTTAGGAAATTGTAACATGTTCGAAAAATTTAATTCATTTTAGCTTGGAGGAAAGAAATGTTAAAGAAATTAACACTAATTGCATCGATTTTCATATAAACAATATCAAAAATTAATGTACAATAAAAAAAACTAATGCATATGATGTTGTAAAACAATAAGAAAATAATGTATAATAAAAAATGGAAAGATATATTTAAAAGTTGCTAACGAAACTATTAATAAATTTAATTTATTGAGTAATGATGCTCTAATAATAATTTATGAAATAAGGTTAAATGTTTCAAATCAATGTTAAAATTTAAAAACAGATTAATGGTGCTTGATATAATTTAAATGGGAAAATGTCTCGATTTTCACCTTTCAGACTGACGAGTGATGAAAGTGACGAATCTATTAGCCAATCCAGGACGATATTTTTTATTCCTCTCTAATTTCGTTTCAAAGTCAATTTTCTAAATACAATTTATTTCCTTTCTGTACTAATAATAAAATAAGTACTAATAGTGTAGCGTAATACTAATACTCGGAGACAATACTTATCTTGTAATAGACAATGATTACATGCGATTGAAAGTCCTATGCGTTCACTGCGTCAATTTCAAAATAATGGAATAAAACAAGAGATGATATGAAAGTCAAAGGAAAAGGAATAATACTTCTTTTGATCAAGGAATATTATATTTTCATTGAATTCTTTTACATCGTCAAATTATGTCACCAAAAGAGGACACAGTGAAAATAAAAGTAACAAAAGAATAATTGCAGAAACAGATGTGCGACTTAAGAAATAAATGGTTAAGAAGGATCACGAAGAAGAGACTAAGGAATGATTTAAAGTACGAACATTAATTTCCTCGAAGATCAAAAAAGTTATCAGAATGAAAAATTATGTCTCTCGTACATTACAAAGTTCTCTCTTCCATTTGTATCTTAAATTGGTAAAAATCATTCAACGTGGAAGATCAATTAATCGAATACTAACTTCGCATTTGCAAAAATTATGCTGTGTGAATACTATACTGTATGATAAAATTTTTCAATGAAAAACTAAATATTGTTTTAATTATCTAAATTTTGCACGAAATTTTAATCTCTTTTACATACACATGATCGAAAGTATAAAAGTAAATAACGCAGCAATAGTTTAAATATCATTAGTTGCAATTGTCATTTGATTTGTTCAATTCGCAAATTGATTGCTCAGATAGAATTTTCAAGTTGCTGAAATAAAATAGATAAAAGTCTTAGGAAAATATTTATATAAAATGCCAATTTTTCAACAGGATGACTTGTAATTTCTTTTTCTTTTTTTTTACCGAAACACACAAAATACGAAATGAAAAATTTTGTATATATTA
Organism: Lepidotrigona ventralis hoosana; assembly: GCA_002806875.1. NCBI lineage: Eukaryota > Metazoa > Arthropoda > Insecta > Hymenoptera > Apidae > Lepidotrigona > Lepidotrigona ventralis. The sequence continues at coordinate 193,448 of NIPQ01091160.1, read as the reverse complement.
CCACAACTTCTACCAGAACTTTTATGCAAATTTTTTTCATAATTAAACAATTGTGTTGCTAAAATTCTACTTCTAATATGATTAACTACACTATTATGTATATCATTGATTAATATTCCATTTTTAAAAATGTTAAAATTTTAAATTCATGTGCTTTTTGATTCCTTCATTGTCTGTAATTAAAATGATTGATTTTTATTTTACCTAAATTATTTTACATCATTCATGTAATCAATAAATTATTATAAGAAATATTTAAGTTTATCAAAAATTAAAATATTCTTGTAATAGAACACTTTAAGCTCCAAATAATGAATAGTTCTGAAAATGGTTGATTCAGATATTCTGTATAATTAAATCTGTTAAAATTTTATTAAAATGTAATCGTGATAGAACAAATATTAACAATATCGGTACGATGATAATAAGAATAAATTAGATTACGCAATTCAAGAAAATCCATTATTACTTTCAGTATGTAATATAAATTATATAACCAGTACTTTGCAATAAGTTTCTTGACAGATTTGCTTTAATTAAAACAATTGATGCATAATAGTAAGAAATAGTAAAAAAAGAAATATAGATGCAGTCGAGCCTTCTATGACACAATTTATTCATTTCGTTGAACTTTGCTAAACGAAACTAAGACAGTTGCAATTTTTCCATTTTTGTTACATGGAAACTGTGTTCTCAGGATGCTGTGTTATAAGATGTACTTGTTAGAATAATACTTTTCATGCATACTTTCAATCGAGTTAATTTTATTATGCAAATAATATAATTGAAACAGAATCCTTTAAAAATCCCAATTCCCAAAATCCTAAAAAGTTTTCTGAATAAAAGAAACTTTAATAGATTTTAACAGAGATTTTCGCGGATTGCAAAAATTTTAAATGTCATATGCAGCCGCGAGTCGTGAATTAAAGTGATGAATTATATGTTATATTAGAAAAATGGTCTTTTTCGAACATTTTTAGCCTCGAATGGTTTTACAATGTCCAGCTAATAATATTTCTTGAATATGAATTTGTATATTGTAATATCGTTACAATGAAATAAACGCTCTTATGTCCATTTAAAACATATAAATGTTATTTATCTACCTCTTAAAATTTTAATGTAATATACGGAGAAATTTCTTTAACAAGAGTTCGAATTTGCACGCCAAAGACGCCTAACTACGTTCCAAATTTCAACACTAAAATAATTGTTCGTTAAAAGATTCTCCGATTCTATTTGCAAAATGTTATTACAAATGAAATGGTAAAGTTTATTATACAAATTTCAACGTCTACATGCTTTATAATCTGAAATATAAAAGAGTATTAATCAAATTTCAACCCGCAACAACTCGATGTGTTTCATCTATTTTGAAAGTATTTATAGGTATTGTTTATTTTATAATTTCTTGCTAGATATTGCTTGCATTCTTTCGAGGACTGTCCTTCGGTAAATCAAACCATCAAGTTAATAATCATGTTAATAACCCTTCGGAAAGATCAAGTTTATGACACTCTCGGCCACTTAGACGTGGTGATCACAGAAAATATAAAACATTTGAATTAACAATAATATTCCGATTCGAAAATATCCTTCTGTATTCGATCACGATTGTTAAGAACATAAATAAGGGAACCACACATTTGTTTGTTCTTTCGGGATATCGAATGATGTAATATAAAATTCGTAATAACTATAATAGATTTATTTTTGTTATATTCACACATTTTTGTTATATTCACACATTAGAAGATTTTTAATTGCTATCGAAAAATATTCAAGTCTAATACGAAGATATTTAATATTGAATTTATCTTTCCAATGACTATTAAGATGTGGGAAATAAGTGATCCTGGTAGCTAGGTCTGTCTGAATGACTAAAGTACCGACGACCGAGTTCGAAGGATCGCTTAGTCGAATATTCACTAACAATAAGTAATTAATTAATTACTGACTTGTTTCTAAAAACTGTATTTCTCTCATCTCCTCACAGTCCTCTTACATGTGTAACGTGATCTTGGTCTGCCCTTTTCAAAGAACTCTGAGGAATTGAGGAGCATATGTTAAGAGCAATCAGGATGTATGGGGGAAGTTTCCAGGTTTCCAGAATTTCTTATAACCAGCCCATAAGAATAATTCGTAGATCTAGAAAATAATCTCATCATCTCGAAACTAGCTTGTTGTAGCACAACACTTCTGGTACGCAATAGTTCATGTTTATGGACATGACAATTACTATTGTGCGAAAAATTCCATGCATTTGCAACTAACTGAGATTTATGAGGCGCTTAGTTGAAAAGTTTATAAATGATCTATATTTGAAGGATGCGAAAAAATATTTAAAAATTCCTAATTTGAGGGTCGCTGGATCTGGAACACGTCCATGTCATATGTGCAATAAAGAAAATTATATTACTAATCATTCTAAATCAGTGTGAATAACGTTTCATCTCTAACCACAGAAGATATTTATACCAAAACTTAGTACACACATATAAAACCTAAAACTTTCCTTGCAGAATACCAAAATGGCAAAATAATTAATATAGCAAAAAGACCTCTATCATCTGTAACGAATTTGGCACTTAATGAATAGGCTGCAGATTTTTATACATTTATACATTTACACATTTAGGAAATCTATAAAATCTATAAAATCTATAAAATATACAATGCTTTCTATAGGATTTAACACAGAGCAATTTCCCACCAAATTTAATTATGTTATCAAGGATATAAATTTGCATGAACATCCACAATCTATAATTTAAATTTCAAGTTTCAGTAAATACATGTATATACATATATCCTACCAAAGACAATGATGAAAACAGTGATCATGAATCTAGTTCTAACTTATTCAAAAATACTTAATAAAACTACAAATGAACAAACAACTTAAATCTCTGGTAAAAAAAAAAACTCAATAAAAAGAGAAGGATGAAATGAAATTCTTTAAATGAAAATATAATTACAGCAATTACAAAAGTATTGATACTTACTTAAGAACTTAAGTAAGAATTCAGTTTACTAAAATATTACACAGTTTACTAAAATATTAAACAGTTTAATAAAATATTTCAATACAAAATTGATTGCATCACTACAAAGAATAATTTATCTGAATTTTCGTGTTCACAGATCTCGTATAAGGAGGAATTGTTCAAAGTAGTTGTCCAAATTAGCAGTGATCACAATGGCTGCATATTTTCATAATGAATTCGCACGTCAAAATAAATATAGATTTAATTGATTTTGAATGAAAAATCCAAATAATTTAAACATATACAGAAAAATGAGGATTATAGACGAACAGTATGTTTCTATTATTTCTATTTATTTTAGAAACGTTGATTCACTCGAAACATTTCAGTTTTTTCATTCATATAAACTTACTTTTATTCTTCGTTTGGGAAAAATGTATTCTAAAATATTCCTTCTTTTAATTAATGAAATATAAGATTTTCGAATAATAAGTTTCAGCGCAGAAAGACCTTCAAAACAATTTTTGCCCAAAAAACATAGGATTTGTTCATGTTTCAAATGAAACGATATCGTTTGCTATTCCAAATAAAAAGTAGCTAGAACATGTTCTTTGATGAACAAAAACCCTTTGAGGTCCGTTGTACAGCGGAATATGCTCAACAAGCAGCAAAGTAGTGACGCATTAACCAACAAAACGAAAAGAATAACAATAGAGAAAAAAAGTGACAAAGAAGAATAGAAAAAAATAATGGATAGAAATAGTTGTTTCAATTTATATCGTCTTATATTAACATAACTTCATGATCTATATCACATGCTACAGTATAGAGTATAATAATAATAATAATAATAATAATAATAATAATAATAATAATAATAATAATAATAATAATAAAATAATATATAAAATAATAATAATTAATAATAAATAAATAATTTATAATAATTAATAATAATATAATTTATAATAAATAAAATTTAATAATAATTAATAATAAAAAAATAATAATAATAAATAATAAATAATAATAATAAATAATAATAATAATAATAATAATAAAATAAAAATATATAATAAAAGATGAAAAGGGAAAATAGTTTATATTTCATTGTAATGATTGAAAATATGATTGTTTCATATTTCATGACATTTAATTGTAATCATTTATTTTTAGAACTCGTTGATTTTCTTTTTTTTTTTATTTTTTTTATTTTTTTGCTTTAGGACACTACTATATCCATGCTTACTACATATATTCTTAGCAAGACATTCGGATTTTTAATTAACTTTTTGCACTTGAAAACTTTTCTTTGTATCATTTGCCAGCAATTTATTTACAAAATATGACTTCAAATAAAACTTCGATACATTTCTACGCATTTAAATGAAATAAATTTTTGTACTAACCTCAAAATTGAGCATTAACCGATTAAAATTTTTAGTTTGATTGACTGACTGATGGATGTTTACGGAAAATCGGCGATTAATTTAATCGATAAGTAAAATCGTCAATCGCTGACTTTAGAATCACAAATTCAAAATCACAGTTCATGGTAAACAACGTATTTACACTAGCTCTGGCGCACTCTTTCTTCCTTTCCATGTTGGAGTCGGGCCTTACATACCCGATTCTCTTTTTGTCCTTTCCAATTGGGGGGGCTGGTCAGTCCCATAAAATAATATTTACAATTACTTTAGACTAACAGTACTGCTCAAGGATGCGTCCCTCACATTAGTTTTATGTATTTATTGATGGCCTGGTCGTAGGCCAATGGAACGCATCCTTTACACTGGCTAAAGAAAATTTATCATTGAGAATCAGCAATTAATCGTCAATCTTAAAAGAAATTAATCGTTAAAAAAATTATAATTGATTTAATCAATTGTCAATTAACAATTTTTAGTCATTGAATTTGATTATAATTCCATTTAAATTAAAAGTAATAATTCAAATTGTAATGTTTTGAGGTTAGGATATTTAATCGGGATAATATACACACATATTTCAGGTTTATATTGTCGAGAAATAGATTTATATGTTTAGCTGCAAGTTCTAATTAACTTACATTAAATATTATTTGTTATGGCTTTATACATTATTTATATATTATTCGCTAATCACGAATAAGACATAGAAAACGTTAATTTCATACAGAAAGAATTTTAGTAGTTAATCGTTAATGAGCTATCCAACTGACGATTAAAATTGAAAGAAAGTTAATTATTAATAACAATTAACGATTAAAGTAAGAATTTCATCATTATTTATGACTGACAATTAAAATTAGAATGTAAGCATTAATTGCAATTAGTGAAAAATTTAATCGTTAATCTTTGATTAATTTTCTTCCCAATTTTTGTCCAGATCATCAATAATTAACAACGATTCATGCAGCTAAGGCAGTGATTCTCAAATGTGTCGTTAAATTTCCTATTAAAACGAAAAATTAAATTAATTCTATATTGTCAAATATTTATATTTTGTTACTAAGCAGTTATATTTTTGTTAATAACTTATATCATGATTATTTTACATTCACAAATAAAGTTTTACATTTTACAGTACAAATAAATAAATCCAGATGATTTTTAATTTATCTTTCCCTTATTCAAGTATGCTGCAAAATTTTCAAATGTATAAAAAACAAAGAGAGAATTACCGAGCTAAAGTATACTTCAAATCTTCTTACATCCTTTAATTTCGAACATCAAAAACAAAGTTGCATTTCAGGGAACATCTTCGTTTCCCAGATTTTGCAACAGTTGCAAAAGGGACATCTATCAAGGCAAACAGAACGCAACCTTCATAGTTACATTGAGTTAGGAAACCGATATATCACGCTCAGGCAAGAGATTTCGGCAACTTTCTATTCAAATAACAATTTCAACAGCTGAAATTCCAACTGCAATGACGAAAACAATATTAATGTACTTATGCTGGAGCGCGAAAAACCATGTCCGCGAGTTAAATTCAATAATTTTTCATCAAAAAGTGAACCAAGATGAAGATAAAGAAATATCATTGATAATAAGATTTTATGAAATATTTTTATAAATGATCAACATAATAAATAAAATATAAGATTCTAAGTAAAAATTAATCATTCTACCGTTTTGTATTCTTTATCTCAAATGTACAAAACAATGAAGAAAGGAAATAAATTGATTTCACATGAATTCACGTGATATTCAAGAATGAATTATGAATAAAATTACAAAAGCTATTTCAAACAAGTATTGGATAAAAAGATAGCAAATACAGTGAAGAAAATGAAATATATAATATAGCAATCCACTTCGTTTCATTTTAAAGCACAAAGTTCCTATTTTGACAGTCCTGAGTTGGCTTTTTGCCAAAAATATTTTTACACCATAGCAAGTAAGAAAAAATTTTTGTCATGACTACCAACTAGCATTCCTTAAAACTTACTATACAATTCTTTTTTCCCATTTTATTGAATTTTGAACTCGGTTAGAGACGTTAGGAGATGTTAGGATTTGTTGAATTTTTGTCATCTGATTTGTTCGCACGTGGTATGTTAATTTATAATATACATACGAACTGGATGAAACCCGTAATTTTACAAGAAGCTGATTATATTGTTTTACAAGGCTGACTATGAAACGATGATCCTTTCGACTTGATCGACTAATTTTTATAGAGGATTCAGCAGTCGAACTACGTTGCTTGAAAGTTAAATGATTTCCCTTGGGAGACAACCTGTTGTTTACTAGACTCATTGTCAGGTGACTTTTAGACTGCTTTGAACCGATGGAAAATTGGAGAAAAATTTCTTCGTTTTTCTTTTCATTGGCTTCGAAAGTTCTTAGGCTACAAAGTGTGGGCAAATCGATACTTTTTGTCAAATCCGCACGCAGTGCGTTTTATTTAAGTATTTTTTTGGAAACTTCAAATTAGGGTATAACTTTCGTCTAATTTGAACCTTCAGTTCTAATAAGCCAGCAATAGAGGCGAAGGTGAGAATGCTGAGATACGATTTCTTAAATGGAATCATATAATGTTTGATGCGTTTAATTATAAATTTAATTTAATCATATAATATGGTACATGGGCTATTAACTATCTAATATTGAATTAATCTAATGTCGAATAAAAAAATTGAAAATTATATTCTTCATACCTAGCTATGAACAGAAAAACTAATCACATCAGATTTAGACTCTCGAAACCATTCACTTCCTATCTGGATCATCTTTTTATATAATATAACGCATAGTTTTTGAATAATTCACAATTGTAGGTTAAAATTGGACACTCTGTATATAATAATAGAAAGAAACAGATAAAGAGAATTATAAATATATTCTAACTTACGATTTAAAAAATAAATAATTGGAGATGAAGTTGTTTCGATGTTTTGACCTGGACAATTGATCGTTTCCAGCTGATTAAATGATTCTGTCTCTATGGCTGATGAAAGATATTTTCAACTTGAAATAACAAACAATTCTAGATTTGCTAGTCTCGACCGAGCATTCTGCAAGTCCAATATTCTCAAAAAAGAATATTATATGCTGACTATTTTTCACTCACATTCTTCCTGAGCGATATTTGCAAATTTGCAAAATTTGTTCAAGTAATCTTCAGATCAAACCGAAGTTTGTGATACCCACGGTTATTGGAAATGTATTGATGTACAGTGTATTTTTTAAATCATAGAACAATCGATCAGAAAGTGATTCTACATGCAGAGAATAAAATTTTTTCATATGACGCCTAGTTTTCGAGAAAATCAAGTTTGAACTGTGATAAATAAATTGCGGATTTTTATGCAAATTCATTTTATTATTTTTATAGTTTAAAGACTGGAATCTCCCTGATTTCATGTATCAGATATTATAAAAAATATACTGCGGATATTTTATACATTTTCTCACATTATTTCCATTCTGTGCCATTTCGTGCTTTCTAGTTTCCTATAAATGTATAAAAATCCACAGATAAATTTTTAAGCAACACGTAGCAACACAAATGTTGAATTGACCAAAATCGGATAGCTCCTTTGCCCAAATCAGACTCTACTCTTTTAAATTTTTACCTGTAGTGTTACATTAAAAAAAAAAATAGTACACTCTAAAGATACTAAAAATCATCTTCAACTAAAAGATAGGCATGAATTAAAAAATTCAAACACGGTTCAGATTAACGTCGGTTAAAAAAAATGTAAAATCTAAAAAATTTGTCAACGACATGGGGGAAAGCATTTTCAGTAATTAATTAAAATAAATGAGGCGCTGGAACTAACTGCATTCTTTACAATTAAAAAATTCTGATTGACGTCGTATATTTATAAACATAAGATAATAACTAACAATAAGTCGAAATGGCTACACTATGGAGAGTGTGGAGTGTGGTTCTTCAAATGCATATGTACCAAATGAATTTCGATTTTCTCAAAAACAAGGCATCATATAAAAATATTTCACTCTCTTCTTGATTTATTTTTCCTTTTAGAACAAAATTACCTGAATTAATTGTTTCTGAAGCAATTTTTTTGTCTAAAATCTTGATCCCTTGATGATTGTATCACGATTTAAGAAATATTCTGTATAATATAAAACATTTTAAGATTAAACTCATTCAGAATAGGATCCTGTTCAAATATGAATTAGATAAATACTTCACTTTTCTTTTTTCTTCTAAATGGAACACGTTCTACTTGTTTATTATAATATTATATAGCTTTGTCATAGAATTATAAATTACTTTTAATCACTGTTAAGGCAGAAGATAGATGGAGGGATTCGTCCCTTCACAGCCAAAGCCAGCAAACATATAAAACGTCACGTGAGGGACGCATCCTTGGGAAGTACGATTAGGTCTATAAAGCAATTATAAATATTACTTTATGGTACTAACCTTGCCCGGCCCTACCTCTTACATGAATTACTTTCCCGAACACGTGATCGGGAAGGACACAAGGAAATCGGCTCTATAAAAGGGCCGAGACAGTTCTCGAGAGCAGAATCCTGTTTAAATTTATTATTTATTAAGAATAACATATTGAGATAATGATAATAATTTAATAAATATGTACCACATTTATCATTCCACAACTTAACAAATGTAGTGGAAAAATAACAATAGTACAAAAGAAACAAATAAACATTGTGTTTTACAACATGTGAATAAAAGTCATATTAAATTTTAATTTTAATTTAAATTTTAATTTTTTAATTTTAATTTTAATTTTAATTGTTAAATGTAATAAATTATCAGTGAAAGAAAATACCTAATATAGTTCTAATATAATATAGTTCTAACATAGTTCTAATATAGCTCTTATAATATAGTTCTAATATAGTTCTAATATAGCAAAATTTCAGTACGTATAATGAATATATTAATTAATTGAATGCACAATTTTTTTAAAGTTATAAATTTGTTGTTTAAAATTTGAGTCCATATGGGACAAGGCAGCACTCCTAAGAAGAAATATTAAAAAAAATCAAGCATCTATTGTTCTACATTTGCTACATTTATCAAAGAATTTTAGGAATCATCTTCAAGAAACAACGAAAATGGAGAATCAAAAACTTAAATAAAATCTTTTTCTTAATTATGCATCTATGTTTCTCAGAGACATATTTTCTTATTGGCATGTTTTACAAAGAAGTGCAAAATTTACATGTTGATTCACGTATACATTGATACTAGGGACAGTTAAATACAAGAAAATTCGATTACTTTTTCTTAATAGAAGGTATTCTTGAATTTCCAGAAGTCGTTTCCACTTTTTAGGATCCATTTTACGTTGTAATATGATGTAATTCTTCTCTGTATGATGAAAAAGTTAAAAATGCTGTATTATTATATTTCTCTTTCTTTGACTTCTTTGAATTTATTTATTATATACTGTTAATTTAATTTAATTATTTTTTTTAATTTAAAATAACTTAATTTAATTTAATATATTATACATTTGTAAAATAATTGTAATTATTGTCAATCATAATTAATCAAAACAGTTAGTTTATGAAGTAATTAATATTGCTAACAAAAATAATAATACTGCTTTTGTTGAAAAAACATACACACAAATAAACTGACATTATTGCAAATTTCCTATATAATTATATTACTGTTGGAAAAATGAATCAACAAGAATTTATTTATGCTGACTTTTATATTGGAGTAGATAAACAAATCAATTATTGCGCCACATAAAATACGTAAAATAAGTAAAAATCTACTAAATCTATTAAATCTATTATCTATGCAGAAATTGCAGAATATTAAAACAACTTATGTATTTACTGTAAAGACAAAAATATTAATGAAATTGAACAAATAGCTTCTCAAACTTTCAGATTATTTTTTTATAGACATGCAAAATATATTATCTATAATATTTAAAAAAAAGTATTTAAAAAAATTGTTAAAAAAGTTAGAGTAACACGAGAAAGAAATAATTAATTAAGAACATAGTAAAGATAAAAGATATACAATGTACAGGTATTTACATGAAAGGAGTTGAAAGAAAATATACATATAATTTTTAAATTAAAAATACGAATATAAACTTTTATTAATGTAAAACGAAATACTATGTTAATAATTATTGCATAATATTGCACATATAATATACAGATAAAAAAATTATCTTAATTGTCTTAAAAATAATCTTAAAAAATTATCTAAATTATCTACTGATGCTATTTTACATTCAGATTTGTCTTCCTTGAATAAATTAAGAACAATTTTCCATTCAAATGATAATGTCTTACTTTCTCTACGACGAATGAATATTTTACTTTTCCTGATTATTTAAAGTAACTTGTAAAGATTTGTTGCTAAAAACAATGATACTTTTATTTTCTGACATATTATATTATCATCAATTTTTCTTTTTCAATGCAATAATTACTAATTTTTGCGAGTAGAAGATTTATTCTGAATATTATAGTAAATACCATCAAAGTGAATTTTGAAGAAAGAAGAAGTGAATCCCGAATATAAAATTTTAGCTTAGAGTCTTTATTAGTTTCTAAGATATGTAATATTACTAATACAACCATCATACGCGGCATACAACAGATATTGTCTTTAGTCAATATCTATAGTCAATGTCTATAGCGTGTTCTGTTCAAAATCCAATATTGATGACATTTCACCGACATCGGATTTTACCGATATTTCACAATTGATTAATTGAGATCTGATGGTTGGATTAAAAGGAATGCAATAATGATTATGACTAATCATTCCATTTTGATAATGGTTAGGTTTAGGTTAGGTTTAGGTTAGGTTTAGGTTAGGTTTAAGTTAGGTTTAGGTTAGGTTTAGGTTAGGTTTAGGTTAGGTTTAGGTTATGTTATCATAGTATATTAAAGCCTTGATGTCAGACTATAAGTGGAATACTTTATAAACACTGAGGACAAACAATGTCTGTATGTAAGCATAACAGTGCCAAAGTTTTTTTTTTATTAACATTTCAGAAATTAATAATCCGTTAATGATCCGATTAATAATTCCAAGCTGAAATTTTATATCCTCTCTCCGATAAAAATAAAGACAATGTGTTTTATGTTCGCTAAATAAAATTGAAATTGCTAACGAAAAGAAAATTAAAGTAATTATTTGAGATCACAATTTTAAAAATGTAACATAGATATACTATATAGTTATTATAGTTATTATATACAGGGTGATTCAGAAGAAGATTCAATAAAAAGGTTCATATAAACACTATCCGAAAATGATTTGGTTTCCAAGTTGCACTTTATTATGTGTTGCAACAAATGGATATTGGATTTAATATTTTTCTGCATGGTTGTTACATATGAATAAGTTTATATAAAACTTTTCTTTTTATTTTAATGTGCTGAATCGTGACTCTTTCGAATGACCCTGTATGTAAAATATACATATATAAAATACGACAAAATAAAACACAATTCTGAAAAAAGACAGAATATAGAAATAAAAAAAAGACACAAAATACACCAAAAAAAAAAAATAAAAAAATAAGAAAGGTGATACAGAATCGTTCTACATTCATATCATTGACTCTAGCTGGCGCTAAAGCGAAATTCTTTAAATTCCTATACGTAGTTTATGTTAGTAAAACTATTATGTAAATCAAATATTTTTTACAATCTGATTACAGATTACATTAAAAAGAAAAAGATAATATATTGAGAATATTGACGAAACTCATGAGCGATCCGCAGCGGTAATAAAATTCCAATTCTGCCCAATTCTGGGCAACGAGTATTCACATATTTAATAACCAGTTTTTCTCATAAACGGTAAGTACAAGAAAAAAGTAAAGAAAGAAAAAGTAATGCTGTAACCAATGTAACCAATGATGTATGAAATTTTTTTTGTATTTACATTGTTTTTTTTTAATATTGCTTATAGATAGATACATACTGTATATATTAATATGTATATTGCATACACTTAATATGTATATTATTACCATAACAATAGAACTACTTTTAGTGATTATCTAGATTAAGTATCTGGTGCATCGTGGATATTATTTAGAGATTTAAAAAATATAAATTTCCTGAAAATTTAAATAAAACTCATTACAGCTTACTACAGAATGAAATTCATTTCACTTAAAATTCATTATTACAGGAAATAATAAAATGAATGAAATCTTTAAAACGAAGTAAAACCGTACTAATATACTTTTTAAACAGAATGCAGGGAAATTTTTGATTTTCATTATATTTGTCAAATTAAATAAATAAAATACTTATGCAATAAGAGTTATAATATATCATATATATGATAATAAGAGTTATAATATATCATATATATCATATAGAGTTATAATATATCATTAATGAATTTTCCTAATGTATTCATTAGTAATTACACGCATAAACTAATTAATTCAATATCCTGAGAATAAATATTTCAAAACAATATTCAATATAGAAACCAACAGAAACAATTCTCTTATTTCACCTTTCTATCAAAACTAATGAATAAAATGTCTGCAATTAACAATTAATTCTCTATATATTATTTTGAATTCTTTTCACAGCTATTTGTATCTAACGCCTAATTAAACATAACAAATAAAAAACAATTACATATATTATTTGTTTCTCAATATGATTAATAACCTCGAAACTTCCACATTTTTTACAAACAAAATATTTTTTTCAATTACATACTTACTTCTAATAAATATCAAGATGATCGAATAAGATGATTGTAATATATTGAGCATTGGCATTGACTGGCTATTCAAATTAGAGACATATGTTTTTGAATTTCACAAAATAAAAGAAATAACAACTTATGACTAATAGTATTTAACATAAGAAGAAAATATATAAATATTAACTACTATTTCAACAAATTAAAACACAGAAGTTTCGAATCTTTAAATATACTCTTTGCCCCGATATCCAAAACATTTTATATTTTAGCGTAAAAATTATATTATTATTATATGTAGTAAGATACTGAAATACTGAATATAAACATATGGCGAAAAATTCGAATCATTTCAAAAATAATTCAATAATTATGTAACCTAATTACGTTCCTGCTACGTCTTTTTCAAAGAATAAAAAGCTTTTAGTGTTTTAAGAAAAAAATTTACCATAAAACTGAAATGACTGCTTATATCATATGTTAACATAAATCCTTGAACTTAAGAAACTTAAGTTTGATGATAAAAGTGTATAACAGTGTTGATAATGATCTAAAATTTACCGAAACTTTAAAATACAAACATTCTGATTAAAATTCAAAATTTAAGTTTCGAGAATTTGAAATCTTTACAACTTGAATATTCATACTATATATAAAATAACTCAAATGTCTGTCCAATAAGTTCTTTTAATATGTCTAATTACAATAGATATATTTAAGTCTCGTTGCACTAATGAATTTAGTTAGGTGACACAGAAGTAAAATTTTTTATAACAATTCTCATGGCATTACTCGCGGATTATTACGAATCAATTCCAATGAATCGTTAAACTATAAACATTTAATCGATCTTTACGTGAATAGAACAATTCTATTAATGAAATATTACATTAAAAAGGAAATGGTGAGGAGAAACAGGGATGACAAATAGGGGTGGAGTTAAAACAACTAGAAAGGAGGAAGAGAAAGAATCGCGATGGTCTATGTCGAACAAAATGGAATCATGATTCTAAAGCGTAAGGGGGGCAGTAACCGAGCGGGCCATCAGGGGGCCAGGGCAACAACCGACGCTGACCTCTACGATAATCATCGGTCGCCTCCTCTTGCTCTGCCTTTCCCTCCCCCCACTTATCCAACGACGGTTATCGTTGTAACCATCATCGGTGCTGCCGCTCTCGCCTCCCTAACTCTTTCGATCCCATACCGACACCCTCGTGTCCTTCTCACAGCCGGCTCGTTTCATACACCACCTCTTCTTGTAGCTCCTCTTCCTCTCTGGCACAATAATTCCTCGTCGTTTCGCACGCCATAGTCCTTAGCTCTTCGCGAGAAGCTGTCTCTCGTATTTGTCCCACATAGCCCGAACCGAGAAACCTTAACAATGCCCAGGAATAGGTTGTTGAACCATCGTTTCTTGTCGATTTAACTCTTTCGACTTGTGAATTAATTTCAACCAGAGATAGAAAGAAAAAGATCATCGCCTCAATCATAATTCAACTTTTGCCTATGTGGTGCCATCGACTTTGTGAAAATAGTGTCACGCGCCATTTTCAAACTATCACTATTTAATTAATTGCATCATTTTATTATTAATTTTTCGTTCACCTATACAAGAAATATTCTATCTCCTCTAATGGACGAAATTCAGTTTGCTTATCACTACGATAATAATCATTTCTACCATTTGCTGCAAAGCTTTTATGCTAGCTTATAAGCAAATGTAAACTTAATAATTCTGAACGAAAAGATACTAATATCTCTTTTGATTTTACGTACTAATGACTAATTACTTTGTCTCTGGCATTTATGCTTATTCGAATATTTTCAGCAATTTCTCATAATATCAATTATTTGGATATAATTAAGTTTGGATATAATTAAGTAATTTACAATTCTTGAAGAAATTATTTCTAGCTTAAAAATAAATCTGAAACAAAAATAAGAGATGTACATCTAATAACAAATAAATAAACATCTAATAACAAATAAATAATATTACAAGTCTAAATTCAATGTTGCTGTCCAACTTTTGAAAATTTAATTGAATTTTATGCATAAAAAATGTTTTTTCTTCCTACATACAAAGAACTTTAATCAAAGACTAAAACTTTTCAACTATACAATCGAAATTTAAAAAGCTTAGTGACATATTCTCTAATGAGAATGATGCACTAATCTATTTCAAAGTAGACAAATATAGGCATAATAAATATTTTTTCTTTCTTTCATAATATATCAATTATTTGTGTTTGAAATTCATACTACGTAAGATTGAATTTTTACTATCAAAAAAAACACATCAAAAATTTTATACAATATAATAAATAAAAGACAATGATTGACAAAGATAAAAATAAATGTAAAAAAAATAATTTAATTTAAATTATATATAAAATCCGTGTATAATATTTTAAATTAAATGAGTATTTTTAAAAATATTGATTTAAACTAGATTCTACTAATTATAGTCATTTGTTCAATTTTTTTAACAAAAAATTTTTTATATAAGTAGAAAATAACCAAAATAAAATATAAAATTGAATATAAAAGTTGTGAATTAACATAAATTAAAAGTTAACTAGTGTGTTTCGCTGACAATGAAAAATTGTCGATAATTTAAACTGATATAATTTAAAATCGTTGCGCAGATGAGAGACTTCAATTCTCAAAATGACGATGGTTCCAGTTAAAAAAACATTTTTTAATGTTTACAACTTTCGAAAAAAGATATCCTTACTTTCCCATACTATGATGTAAGTCATCTTCGAAAAAAACGAACTTGTGACTATCAAAGTAGAACCTTCACGCTTTAAATTTAAATTATTGTCGCTGATATAGTTACGCTCTTCGCCATATCATAAAGTGCTTAATAGCATAAGCACATCGTGAGAGAAATACCTATAAGAACAAAGGAAATAATTTTTTTAATATTTATTCAACTATATCTTATTTTTCCAATACTAAATCTAACCATACAAGAACAAAATTTTATGCCTTTAAAATATTTCAAGAACAAAATTTGTTGATATGTACAACTACGCTAGCAAATGATATTGGTTAATTGGTTTGTGCAGTAAACGTAGAATAATTCATTATATATATCAAACGAAATCTTGGCTTTTTTTTACATAGTAATATGTGTACAAAAGGGAATTTTAAACATTATGATTTTAGTCAATGTCCGATAATTCTTACCGTGTTACAATTACACTATAATCGTGTAAAATATTAATTGCATAATCTGCAAAATTTTTCTAAATTCGAAATATTTCGATTTTCTTTTATTTTTATTAAAAATTTTGAATTCAATTAATTGTTTGTAATAATTAACTGTTAAAAATTCAATTTTTAATATATTGAAAAAAATAAAATAGGATAAATAATATTTAAAATTTTATTACGAAATGAAAACACCTAAGACGTTAAGGACATGTCAAAATAGTAAACAAACATCTTATTCCATTGGAAAATATACATATTAAACATTGAAGCAAAAGTATGATTACAACAATAAAGATTTTCAGTATTCTATTTTCATTTTTACTATAAAAAAAAAGAAAAAAAACAAAATAAAAGAAATTATAAATACTCGAGATTAAAAGTCGTATTATACTTTGCAATAATTTATTTCACTATTTTACTTAATTACGTAATTATAAATTAATATATTAGTTTTATTGAATTGTTTAAATTCAATATCGGTATTATAGAAAATTTGAGAATCAATATAAAGGAAATTGTGGGACTTCGGATAAAAATCGAGACAGTAAACAGCGACGTTTTATATTCATGAAATTTCATAAGCACGAGGCCTTTGTTTTTATTATCTCTGTACAAAAACAGTCGAAAAAATTATAGATTTCCTTTGATAAAGATTTAATTTTTTCGAGCTCACGGCGTATGTACAAGCGGGAAATGATAGACATAGTAAACCTAGAAACTAAATATAATTATACATTGATATAGTAATAGATATAATAATTATAATCCATAATAATTAATAGTAAACCTACAGTCTACAGATTCGAGAGTGTACGTAACGTGTTCCTCGTGTCTGTTCCATGTATCTCGTCAAAGTGTATTCGTCTACATGTTTTATGTGCATTCGTGTCTTCCACATAATGTTTTACATGTGTCTTTCAATGAGACAGTGTATACATCGACAAGCGAATTTACTTTTATACAGTTATCCTTCGACTGGATCATTTCGATTGCAATTATTTCAAAAACGTATAGTAACGTATCATGTCGTGTCTAATGTGTATGTGTATGTGTATGTGTAAATTTGTCTGATATATGTCTATATCTGTCCTGTCTGTCTCTCTGTATGTTTGTGTATATGTGTAAACGAATGTTTTTTTTCTTTTTTCTTGTGCACTGGCCAACAGGACCGCCGAATTCGGATCTCGATGACCTTGGGTCGGTGTCTTTTTGTTTTCCGTCTCTGACGCGAATGTGCATTAAAATTATTATGAATTCTTCTTAATCAGTACAATAAATTCGGCATCACAATTATGTTACCACAATGGAACCCACGGCCCACTATACCCGAGTTGAGCACCCCTGCCGGGCCTCACGCTCTCTTACTGACTCTTCTTCATTCTTCTTTTTAATCCCTCATTATGTTCTCAACCTCACCTTCTTTTTCTCTAGCTCTCTTCCTTCCACGCTGTCTTTCTCTCGTTCTCACGCTCGCGAAATAATGCTTTGACTTTGATTTCAACTAATCGCTTGGATTTTTTCCTCTTAAAGATATATGTATATATATATATATATATGTATATATATGTGTATATATATATATATATATCTTTCGTGCATTCTCCTTTCTGGTGTCCCAACAAAATAGTTTGCTTCACAGAAAAGAAAGACACGCGACATATACTCTGACTTCGCGTTTCATATATATTAGATTTGTAATTTCGACTATCGTCTTTCTCAATCACGCAATCTTTTTTACTCGACAATCTATGTCAACAGAGAAAGCGGAGGGAATACACTGAAAGATATGAACGGAAGACGCGCATATATAATTTGTACAAATCTATTATTCGAAATAATCGCAAAGAATTGCACGCGTTTACGCGAAGTGGCTGCAAAATTCAAGATAAACATATATATATATATATATAATTTTGCAAGTACAACTGTGTGACTTATAATTAAATACTAGCTCTAAAAATTTCTAGCCAGAAGAAATTAAAGCACGATATCTTATAAATATGTACATATCCAATTTCAATTTCATTTTCAAAAAATAAAGAAAAATCCTCGCTTCTTGTTTCACGTGTGTGAACTTATGATCAAAATACATCGCATATATATTAATATCGTATTTACAATTTTTTGTAAAATTCACTGCACAAATTGTTCATAATCGCGCGTATTTGCATAGATAAAATTAAAATTTTTAATCATCATGATTGTTGCGTTTGTACAAATGTCGTATTAAATGTATACACAATAAATATCTTCCTGTTTGCACTTTGAAATATTCTCTCTTCTTTGCGTTTCCCTCTTCTTCCTCACGCATGCGCTCTCTGCGTTCGTCCTAATCATCATCCCCACTCCTGACCCATGCACACGTACACTATTCCCCCATACAGAAAACTTTCTCTTGCTCGCGTTTCATTCAAGAACTCCCTCGCAGTTNTATTTTTTTTTTTTTTTTTTTTTTTTTTTTTTATTATTATTTATCTTGATTTTGTCTCACTTTATTTAAAAAAATACTGAATTAACCAAGCTAAAATCACAGACTTGCTGGTGCCTTGTTCCAGCGGGTTTGTTTGTACAAATTCTTCCTGAAGGACTCTATGTATAATTACAAGATGCGTGTGTGTGTATATATATATATGTATATATGTATACATAAAAGTATGTATATATAATATATCCGTATATATATATATATATATAGTAATTACAATTCACTCGTGAAATAGTATAATTTTGCACTTCTCTCTCGCTCTCGGTCTCGCAATTTGTTTCGCTGAATTTCCACTTGCTTTTTCGTCCATACATTTGTCGCGTGTGATATACACTTGTATATTCTACATACATGAATCCAACAGTATATATCAAACGAGTGCATCCTATATGATATTGTGAAAAATTTCGTTTCCTCATGGCTCCAACCGAAAGGGCAAATAAAACGGGAAAGGAACATTTTCTAGCCGTACGATTCTACGATAAGTACTATACAGTGTGTGAGATTTTTTTTTTCTATCTTGTCGCCGTTTCGTCTTAACTACTTTTCCAGCAACTACTTTTTTTCAACGGGTCGTTCAGAGAGAAACGGTTTGCATTGCTGATTTTTCAGAGCGAATTCTCAAATCTTTCCTTTCTTTGTTTATGTGATTTACGCGCTCGGTCACAATTTCGCAAAACCGAGCATGTTTAAGCAATTTTAATCGAATGACTGGAAATTGGTATGAGAAATTTATTTGACAAATTATCGAAAATAAATGTATATAACATATTGATTGAAAGCTGAACAATTAGAGCGATCAAACCTTCTTCAATATAAAATACAACTCGTTCACATGAATGGGAGAACAAAAGAATCGAATTAACGCGTATAAACGTTTCTATAGAAATGCACGATCCATAGAGATTGGTCGCTAAAATAATTAATAATCTAAAAATCCGTTTAAAATTGCCATGCGTACTTTTCAATATAAATATATTTATTTATATATATATATACATATACATATATATATATATATATACTTTTAAATGTTGATACAATATAAGCGTATGTATACGTGGATCTTGTTTGCATACAGATACGTATACACGCGCTTTTTAATTAGGTCGTCCACACACAGAAATTGCTCATATTGTCTCTCTATTTTTAATATAATCACAGACATTGTTTCTATATAATTGCTACATACAGAATCTCCTGATTCGACACCGAACGCGACAAGTTCTTCCNTAAAAAAAAAAAAAAAGGACGCAGGTATGAAAACGCACTTTTTACCTGGTCAGGAGACAAAGGGAACGTTTCGCATGCGAGATTCCACATGCTGCGCTGGCGAGCTGCCGCCGACAGGTTTGTCGAAGAAAAGCATCTTGTCAAAAAAAGACAGTTTCCTAACAGTTGGCATAAGTCTAGCTCCTTACTCTTATTTCTTCTACTAATTTCTTCTTCCACTTCTTCCATCTCTTTCGTAATCTCTTTCCTTTGTTTTCTGTCTGAGATGTCTTTAGAACGAATAATCTTATAAAAATGACGACAACAACACATAACAAAAGAGCAGCCTCGCGCGCTGTAGCGAAATATTATCGTTCGGCTACGAAATGTTCTCCAATTTTCTCCCACAAAATAAATATTTTTCGATTCTTTGTTACCAAATAGAAAAAACTGCCGAAGAAATATTGATTCAAGATAAATTTAAGTAGATAATTTTAAAAATCAAATTGAAATAAAATATTTTATTATAATAAAATAAACGTGCTAAAATATAATTTCATAAATTGAAATAATATGGTAATGTAATAAAATATAATTTCATAAATAGAAAAAACTGTCGAAGAAATATTGATTCAAGATAAATTTAAGTACATAAATTACAAGGTAATTTTAAGAATCAAATTGAAATAAAATATTTTATTATAATAAAATAAACGTGCCAAAATATAATTTCACAAATTGAAATAATATGGTAATGTAATAAAATATAATTTCATAAATAGAAAAAACTGTCGAAGAAATATTGATTCAAGATAAATTTAAGTACAATTGCAAGGTAATTTTAAAAATCAAATTGAAATAAAATATTTTATTATAATAAAATAAACGTGCTAAAATATAATTTCATAAATTTAAATAATATGATTTTTCAGACTTTCCCTATTTCTTTAAATCGCATTAATTAATATTAAGAAAAATTATAGAGTGTCTAACAAATGTAGAGAGAATGTTTATCTTTTACGCTTCGTTTCCAAGAAGATTTGAAAATTAATCAATTACAATTAAATTTTGGATTCCGGATTGGCCAGGATGGACAATGAATAGCGAAAATAAATCGAACGTGCAGAATGCAATCTTTTTTAAATTGCTTTGCTTTTAAAAAAAATTAAATTTGAAAATTTATCAAGTTTTAAAATCTAGATTTCTTGAAAATAAAATCTTAAAAAATTCTACTCTTTTTTTCCGACTCATGTTTACATGTAGAATCATTCCCCAGTTGATTATCCACAATTCGCGAGATATTTGTATAAATATATATTTTATACCTGACAAATACTCGTAAATATTATTGTAAATAATATAAATAATATTCTTAGTAAATAATATTCTTAAAATCATGCTTTTTTATAAAGTCAATAGTTTCATCAAAAGTTTCTATGTATATATATACATAGAAATGTACGTACAACTTGTAAATGTAAAAAACTACAAATACTACTGATAATCAATTTTTAATAGAATTTAAAAGTATAAATTCGAATAAAATTTTGTTTATGAACGTCAATTGCAAAAACATTTATCTCTACATGATACATATTATATATTAGACACACATATTTATTATTTAGAGGCAAAACTTTCGACGTAACTTCAGTGTTCCGTTCGAAGAGAGAGTTTTAAAATAAAGTGATAAAAATCTGTCAGATTCAAGCAATGATTACGGCCATGAGTCTCTTGCTGTGTCTGAAAAGATCTGTGCGTGCATCTAAACATGTCAAGAGACACGAAGGCGGAGTAGCAGCGATAGGCCAGAGATCGACAATCTGGAGAAAACGAGGATCTCGATCTCTCGAACCGGTCGTGCGGGTCAACTACACGTCCAAACAATCTATGTACTCCTTTTCTGCCACTGACGTGCACCATCTTGACTAACTTTGCAATATCCGATTCCTTTACAACTATAATTTTATTTCCTTAGAGTTTTATATAATAATATAAGAATTCTTATTTTTTTTTTAGAATTTTATTTAATAATATTTTGTTAATATTTTGTTCACATTATTCGCTGTTATTTCATTCACATTATCACAAATATTAAATAAATTAAACAGTAACAAAATGGATAGGAGCTTTTTGAAATTATGCAAATTGATTAAGTCAGTACAGAGCATAATTGAACTAATAATGATAAAAAGTTGTTAATTTAAACTGTAAAAAAAATCGTATAACGATCTCATTTAATTTCACTTTATAGCATAAAGTCTCTATTTCGATAGTCCTGAGTTCATTATTTTTAAAAATGATTTTATATCATGGAAAGATACTTTTTGCTCGAAAATTGTAAAAGTACCAAAAAATTTTTGTTGTGTTCACTATTTCACTAAACTTTTAATATTGGGATTAAACGATAAAAGTCTTAACATTTCATCATCATCAATGTTCAAAGTTCAATAAAGAATCGTATAGCACTTTATAATAAAATAATAGTCGTTAGAGCAGATTTCAATCTTCAAAGCTATAGTACATCTAGTCGTGAAAAATTTTTTTAATGTTTTTACAGATATTTTTCACAATTTTTGAAAAACGATATCCTCATTTTCTCACTCTCTACATGATGTAAAATTATCTTCGAAGGAAATGAATTCAGGGTTATCAAAATAGAGGCTTTACGCTTTGAAATGAGATCAAATGGATCGTGATATGATCCTTTTTTTAGAAAGTTATATCAATTTAAATTATCGACAATTTTTCACCATTAACGTGTAATAGTTTTAACTGTATATGTATTTAGATACACATCGAACAATGGTAGTTCTGATATTAAATATGTACATTATATATATACAGAGAAAATTAAATTGCATTAAATTTCAAGGAATTTAATACGAACGTCTATTAAGAAATGTTATATTTACACGTTAATATTCGTAAGTTAGTATTCGATGAATTATGGATTACAACATAACGCTTTAAAAAATTAAAATTACATTTTTAATTTAGTTCAGTTTTGTGCCAGAAATTGTCCACAAGACAATACAAATAAAAGTTAAAGTTTCACCACACTCTAATAATTATTATCAATTCTGTCGTCTCTTAATCTTTATTGATTACAAATATGATTGGCATTCCCCATTCCACAAAATTTCTACGGGATATAATATCTAGCTAGAAATTTTATTCCATATTTATTTCGATACGTCATCGACATGTATCAAATTAATAAAATATACATTGAATTAATAAAAAATTATTAACGAATGCGAACTTGAGATTGATTTTTATATGGATAATAAAGGAGAACTAGGAAAGAAACTATAAAAATACGATACTAAAAGAGTACGATATTAGATAAGAGGAGGAATATAGTATATACATATGCACACATATATATATATATATATATCAAGGCGAAAGGAGATGTTGAATGCTTTGACGATTAGCTTTGACCAACATCAGGGCCATCTAACTGTTTTGTAGATCCATCCTACTTTTCTTTCGACGCTTGCGAGGTGCTCAACTCAAATCGCGGATCAGTGAGCCATTTGATTTGGCCAAATAGAAACTAGAGACAAAAGCAAAGAACACGTCGACCGGTAGAAGAATTTTTCGAAAAACATGTATTCACATTTACAAGTTGAAACAGCAACTTATTACTGAAAGTTATTCAATACAGAGGTGGATATAATATAGAAATGATTTTTTTGTAGGTGGAGAAATTTTAGATATTTCAAAGTCACCGCCATGTTTTTAAATCGATAATTGTTTGATTCATTAATCGACGCAGCTCGACATTCTCTCTAAAAAAGTATTAACCTACATACATATTTCGCAAAAATTATTCGTTCAATTTAGTCGATATTTTAATTTCATAATGAAGGATAGTATTTAACGAAGAACACATGAATACTACTCCTCGTTCCTAAATTTTGGAAAATTAAAGTTATAGTATATATTTAACGAAGAACACATGAATACTACTCCTCGTTCCTAAATTTTGGAAAATTAAAGTTAGAATATCTCCTAAATTAGTATAATATATATATATATATAAAACTAGTATTATATATAGTATATACTACTATATATAAAACTAGTATTACATATAGTATATACTAGTATATATAACTAGTATTATATATAGTATATACTAGTATAATATACATATAGTATATACTAGTATATACTATATATACTAGTTATATATACTAGTATATACTATATGTAATACTAGTTTTATATATACTAGTATATACTATATGTAATACTAGTTTTATATATACTAGTATATACTATATATAATACTAGTTTTATATATACTAGTATATACTATATATAATACTAGTTTTATATATACTAGTATATACTATATATAATACTAGTTTTATATATACTAGTATATACTATATTAATACTATTATATATATAGTATATATTATATTATATATATAATATATATAATAGTATATATAATATATATAATACTATTATATATATTATATGTATCATAGTATATATATATATAAATGACTAGTTTATCTACCATTAATCTAATACAGCCTGACATTCTCTATAGAAATGTATTAGCCTATATATATATATTAATCATATATATATATGTATGTATGTGTATATACATAGGCTGTATAGATTAATGCGTGAAGAAACATGATTCAATTTATAAAAGTGATCTTGAAATCTATTAAATTCTTCTAGCTATAAAAAAGTTATTACCAAGTTGTATGTAACACCCCTTCTGTACTGAAATTTCGTTAATAGTTTTATCACATCTTCAAAACTAACAGAAATATTTATAATTATTATTGTTTCACCTTGTATGCGTATGTCTTTGAAGTAATGATAGTTGCAAATAAATAATTATTTGATGACACCTTTTTTGTAAACATCGATTTACTAATTTGGAATTCTAAAAATACTTTTTTAAAAACGTACTTTTTGAATCTGTTTTCGAAATTACGTGTATGCGCTAAAAAAAATTATACATAAAAGTAATATCCATGAAGATGTATAGTTCACTTTATTCAAAAATTTCTTCCCGAAAAAATTTATCTTTCCAAAGATTTTTATTTTATATTTCAAAGAGAACGATTAATTTGAAACAACGATGGTATTAATGACAGGAAATCCTCCGTTAAAACTATAAAGCAGAAACTGGTTTTCAGCCGCATCTATTGTTTTTACAAAGCAAAACAACAATGATTAAAGGGAGCTCGAAGCAATGTAGATGAAAATAAAATATTAATAGAATTCGACAAGCTATTCAAAAAGAAAGCAACAAATAAACCATCCATGAAAGCTTATACTTTAATGTAAGTAGGTGAATTTTCTACGTATTATTTTACTTGCCAAAAAATCGATTGTGAAATTAAATGAAAAAAAAAAAAATTAAATAGAGAATTAAAAATGCGGTTAAGAGAGAATAAGATTTCGAAGAACTCTATCGATGTGATCTTGCGATTGAAAATGAGGCCCGAGACGTGCGCAAGCGCGCATGCAATTCACAATCAGGCTCAGGCTATGTATGTGAATATCAGCGGTCGAAGAAGCCCAGCATCAGGGCCGGCTAACTGTTAGGTGAAACCTCCCTCCACTTGAAGGAAACTTCGTTCTACTTTTTTTTTCTGCCCCCCCCCTTTCTGACTCTTGCGGTGGATCACAAGTGGTGCTCAATCTTCGCCACAGATATGTTACTGTCACTAATTGTAAAATGTGATTTTCTTCCAAGATTACGTACAAACATCGAGGCTGTTTCGATCGAATTGCTCCGTGTTTAAAGTAAACTACACGAAACAAATATATAATACTTCAAAAACAAATAAGCGACAGACAGAGTGAACTAGCAATTACTGCGAGGCAATCGTGGCTTCGATATATAGAACTATTGCTACTAGTGCTACAGCGTTATGAAATAAATTCGAACTGCGAGGCATATTTAATCTGATCAAAAAACAGACGATAGCACGCCATGTGATCCTAACCTTACTGCGAGCAATTTCAAATGCAAGGCAAGTATATATATATACGTACATACTTTACGAGGAGTGTTTGTAGGTAAGTAGCTTTATAGTTTTAAAAAGCAATAAGAACAGTAGAAATAATATTAATAATTATCCGTTACATTACAGATGAAGTAACAAGTTGTGCTGTTTTAATATCTTTACGATGAAAAGTGATCAGAAGTATTGTGAAACCATCAACGTGATTGTGAGTTTAGTACATGTACATATCAATAAAATCAAAGAAGAGAAGAAGGAAATTCATTAAGCATTCATAATTTTTGTCTCAATTTTACCTTAATAAGCAGGTAACAAATTTAATTTATTTTTGTAAAACATAAACATATACGTGTTAATTATGTTATTAAGTTTTTTTCAATTTAAAAAATATACAATAACTGTTAATATTTATTAAATAACAAAAATGTCGATAAAAATTTATACCATAAAACACATCGAATAATGCTGAAAGCACAATTAGTATATCTTCATTTTCGTTCATTTTATTATAATAAAAATTTCGATGAATTATGCATCATAAATACATTACAGAGTATTATGCAAATTCGTATTTTTATAAATATAATTGTGAAAGAGTGAAATCTTCACTTTTAAATTTTACAATGAGTACTATATTTTGGGTTCATTTGTATATTTTCGCATATCATACGGTCATTATTCTGTAAAATTATTTGCAACATCAAATTTCCCATGAGATGCACTTTTCCACAAGATTCCCAGTGATATTAATAATTGACGATAGAACAAAATTTAGTAGATAGTACCAACCCGTTCAATTCAAACTCTGACATTTCACATGCACCAACCTAACCATATTAAATTGGTATAGAATGTATTAAATATTGAATTTAATTCATAAATAACCTGCTTTACAACTTGCCCATTGAACATTTTGACTAACTCGATCAAACTTCGCTCGAATTACTTCTCAGCAGATGATTTCCGAATCATTTATACATGATTTTCTTAATTTCAATTAACAATAAGAAATTCTATATTAGACACTCCATTATGTACATATTCCACCGATTTTTTCCCGATTATTATTAATGGAATGAAAATATCAAATGCAAGGAATTATCTTCATTGAAAAAAAAACAGCCGTGTAAATCGTTTTCAAAAATAAAGAAATCTATTTTTTCCATTAATTGTGTAGGCAATTTGGTCTTGATTGACAAAAATCGGAAAATAATAGTAAATAATTCTAGTATTTATAAAAGGTTTTTGTAAAAGAAAAGCAATAGTCCAACATAAAATTAAATATGTAATACGAAATTAATACGAAATCACCATAAATTGCAAAATGTTTTAAAATTATAAAATTATTAATTATAATTTTAAATTAAATTACAATAATTAATTATTATTATTTGCAATAATAATTCAAATTAATCATAATTAAAAATTTTTATAATATAATTGTAATCAAAACAATAATAAAAACGACATAATATTTTTCAAATTTACAATTACTATTACAGTAAATCCTATTTCTTATTTCAAGATAAAAATCTATATTAAATATAAAAAAATATTTATTACAATATATAATATTTATATATAATAATAAAAGTGCTATAGTATAGCCATAATAAAATATTTATTACAAATGTCCTAAGTCCTAAGTAATTTAATTTTCATATTTAAGAACAAAATATTCATAATAATCTAATATTCCTTTATAAATATATTAACAGAATACATTTTACAATAATATATGTTTATTTTTTAGATTTTATACAAAATCTACTACTGTAATATTTTACGTATTATAATTTTATTGCGAAACTCTACCGAAAGTTAGCTTGCGTAATTAAACATAAAACTATAATTCTGAAACAAATACTTAATTAGAATATTCCTAACATTATTAACTAACGATGTCCATATGTTATAAACTTTGTAACATTTAGATTTTAATCTGAAACATTTCAGATGAATATGCATGATTCAAATAGAGTTGGCTATACTCTCTTTACTATTTTTATCTTTCAAATGTGTATCATGAAAAATTGAAATAACAAAAGGAAAAACTGTATCGGGTAGTAATTTGAAGAAATAACATCGAAAATTCATTGAAGAACAGCGAATGATTTTGTTTCGAAAACATTATAGAAAAAATAATAACTTAATCAGGTCAGAAATTCGAAGCCAATCAATATGTTATTTCGATCTTTGTTTGTTATCGTTTCTGTGCAATCAACTTAGTTTTAAAGAAATTCAATAATTACAAGGAAGAGAAATCGTGTGTAGAAATTTATACACGTAAATAATGCGATAGTAATGAGAATTAGAAATACTAGTGAATAGAATAAGTTTAACTTGATTTGTTAAATTATACGAATAGTCAGCTTCTGACAAATTTTTCCGCACTAATTACGAATTATTCTGAAATTTATTTTTCTCCGTCTTAGTCTCAATGATTGAAAAAGATCTATTTTATGCTTGATTGGTAAAAAAATAGATAATTTTTGTTTATGGTAAATAATTTTATTTTTTATTTCTTTCCAATTTTGTCGTATATTTTTTAATTTATTTCTGCTGGGAAATTCGACTACAGCACGTGGATATAATATAGTAGATATTCTTCGTTCGGATATTATCAAGCGAAAGTAGAAAAACAATCTGATTTCGAAGTGAAATACTTCACTGAAAGATACGATGCTGCCAGTGATCCTCGATAGCGCTGATCTCGACGTCGCGTCACGTCGCACAATTCGACGTACACAGATTTAAATCTCAACTTGCTAACATGGAATAAAGCTGCTATTTATGAGTTACCTGCGACATATCCGGATAAACAAAAATTACCGGGATACCCTTGATATCTCATAAGAAATCCGAATTCATGAGATAGTTGAAACTACATATCAATTATCTCTATTCATTCATTATCTTATATCATTCAGGGATAAAATAATAAAACAACGAAATAATTATTTCAAATTTCGTCCCTGATTTGAGCTAACAATATTCCCAGTTGTGGAAAATACTCTTTCAAAGCTGGCAGATATATTGCTGGTATACGTAAACATTTTTTAGCAAGTTCTACCAGCTTTGGATATTTTTTTTCCCGATTCTCTACCATTCTAGTGGACATAAATTATAACTTGTTTCATTATTTGTCACAGAAACATAAATTAGTCGAAACATCAGATAAAATTATATTCAGTGTTTTGACAATTTTCTCACAATCTACTCGAGGTAACTAAGTATATTTCACATATCCAGATAAAGGTCCATTAAGTCTATTTGGAAGAACATTTTAAGTAAAATATGTTATATACACCACTGATCTTCATTTTCAAGACATAAAAAGTGAAATAGCATAAGCGGAATAGTGTAAATAAATAATCAAATACATTCAAGCTACTTAACTTTTAATGATAACCATTTATCTCAATTTATTTTTCACACTTTCACTATTTTTTTTTTATAAAAAACTATTTTCTTTAACGATTTTTATTTTTCTTTTTTTTGGGGGGGTGGTTTAATGTCGCATCAACATTATTACCGATAACTTGTGAAGTAGAGTTATAAAGTGTATAAGTTATAGTAAGTGATAATAAGTATAATAAGTATAATAAAGTTATGGTAAGTATAATAAATTAATAAAGTGTATAAGTTATAGTAAGTGATAATAAGTATAATAAGTTATAATAAGTATAATAAAGTTATGGTAAGTATAATGAATTAATAAAGTGTATAAGTTATAGTAAGTGATAATAAGTATAATAAGTATAATAAAGTTATGGTAAGACCACATGTCATTATATTTATGAGAGATTGTATTTTTGAATTTATCATTCAACATAAAGCAGGTTTCACATTGAATGAAATGAATTTAAAAACTGAAAATCAGATGTTCCAAAATTTAATGGAAATTTATTTCTCCATTTTTTTCAAAAACTGAAAGTAACGAAGGAAAATTGAAGAGTGCATCTACCTCTAAAAATAGACAGAAATAAGCTCTAAATAATCATTAATTGTTAGGGAAATGGAAAAAAGTTAAAATTTGTCACACAGTATTATTAATGTTAATTATTTATTTACTGCAAAAAATTATAATATTTTTTTATTACATTGAATAAAATGGAATTTTTGTTTTGGATATATTTTAGTTTACTTATTTTTTTCTAACTTTTATTTTTTGTTTTATAAATGAGAATTTATGAGACATTCTTTTACAATGTTACCTATTATTGATTTTAACGGACGCATTTTTTAATTACAAGATCGTGAATAGTCGATTACTTTGCTACTTGAAAATTACTATAATATATAATTTTCATTACAACGGAATTGCATTAAGTAAAATATTTAAGAAAATTAATTCTTAAATTATTTCATTATTTAGCTATTAAAGACAATAAATTTTAAATTTTTATTGGTAGAAATATTTTTTGAATTATAAGTAATTTTTTATGTTAATATGTTATTATTATGTTAGTTAACATCAGAGATATACCGCGTATAAATTAATTTGTTAAACAACAGTTAAATAAATTAAGAGTTAAAATTAAATAAATTAAGTTAAATAACAAATTTAACGCGTACAAATTCATGCACTAATTATTCAAGGATAATTGAAATAAGGATAATTTCGAGTGAAGATGTGTTGTAAAAATGTAAAATAATTCAATTTTATTTTTTATGACACGAATATGTACAAAGTACAATATTAGAATGAAAAGGACAACATTTGAAATGTATTATTTTTAATAAATTAATTGTTAATTGATACATTAAATGAAAACAGAAGACGAGAGTTATATTTCAAGTTGATCTAGTGTTTATTTTTCAAAATAATTAATTTTAATTATTTTGAAATAAAATTTACTCCGATTTGATTTATATTAATAATTTAAAAAAAAATTTCAATTTCAATTTTCTATATCTTATAAAAATATAAGTGCTAATTTGCTCGAAGGAAACGGACTATGTAACATAAAATATTAGGTAGAACATAATAGTATACATAAAATATAATAGTATACATAAAATAGTATACATAAAATATCAGGTAGAATATATTAAGATACATGATGAACCAATAACGAGACAGAAATTTCCAATTTCTATAGCAAAGAAACTTTCTGAGCGTTGACACTAATAAACAGAAGTCTCCCGAAGGAGTTGAACTATCGTACCAGAGCACATAGATCTCATTTCGAGACTTTCTCTCTAGCCAGACCGTTACTATATACTTACGTCGAAATAATATCAAATAGATTGGCCAAAGCTATTCTTGCCTACTCTTCGAAAGTCGTCCATTTTGTTTCGTTTCGTTTCGTTGCTGCAATAGAAACAGTTGTATGATCACGTATTAGTGGAAAATCATCTATTCTTCATAATTAGAATTCTAGAAGATTTAGTTAGCATAATGAATTAAAATCCAACTATATGAAGAAAACAAAAAAGGAAAGATCTAGTTGATTTCGTATAAATTTGTACAACAGGATCGACTAGGACTGAGGATAATAATCACTGTACATAAAATCAAATATGAATTAATTCAGGTTATATCCTTAAGTGGTTATACAATTAACTTTAAGTGGTAACACAATTATTATGAAAGCAATTAATGCAAAAAAAAAAACAAATGAAATACAAATTGCGATGTTAAGATTATTAATTTCAATTTCACTTAATATATATACAGTTACAATTTTTTTTTGCTAAATAATACTAAATTTTTTTCTGTGCAAATTTGTGAAAAAGATTCGAATAAAATACAGAATAACGTGTACAGTTAAAACAATGCTATAAAAAAAAGAGAATATACAAAACAACCTTCTGACCCAAATCAACAGTAAAAAATTTCCCGCAAATTTTCTCGTAGAGTCGCAAAATTATAAAGCACGATTCATTGACGTCAGCAGAGAATTTCGTCTGTTTTTGTCTTCAGAAGCAGAATAAAAAAAAAAAAAACAGACAGCAAATGGATTTATTTATGTAGTTTAACGTTGTCACGTGCAAACATTTGTATATATGTACAGATATAGATGCGAAAGTTTTGTCTCTTTTATCAAACTTTTTTCTCAATTTTTAAATTAACGGCGAATTTAAATTTCAAAATTGTTCATGTTCTTGTATAAAATAAATTCCTACAAAAACTTGAATACAATTTTTTTTTTTATCATGCATGTAAATGTAACGAATAACAAATATTTTGAAATGTAATTTAATATATTCAGGAATTAAAAGACTACTTCAAAGTCAATCAAATCTTTCCAAACAGGTTCAAATAGCAAATGCCAAAGATCTTTTGCAAAGATAGCTAAAGAAATAGGCTCTAGAGATTTAATTTACTTCTTATGTATATATTGAATATTTTGAACAGTTTATTTATTACATATATCGTTTTATTATAATAAATCGTTTGAATATTTTCAAGTGTATGAGATTTGTATAAAAGTTTTGAAATGTTTAGGTTAGATTAATAATACAATAATAACTTTATGAAATAATAATTTGAACTGGATTTTAAAGCAACAAAGCTTTAATGGCATTTCCATTATGTATTTTCTTTCGATAGTGAAATATACTAATAAACACAAAGTTTTCATTATTTAGTACAGAAAACTATTATTATTTACTAACTAATAAATTTCTTATTACTCAGTTTCTAATGATAAAAGAGAATTAGTAACAAATATTACTAAGTTGCTCACATTTTGTATCTACTGTTTGGTTGAATAATCATGTATCATTCAAAAAAAACGTGCACCCTGAAATTATGTAGTGGAAAATATGCAATAAAATATTTTATGAATGGATCAAAATAAAACTCTAAAAATAAATCGAAAATACCGTGATTATGATCTCAAGAATGGAAACGATCTTGATCGAAAGTATGATTGAAAATTGAAAAATGAAAATCAGTGTTGATTGAAAATATTTTTTTCTTGAAACATAAA
Source organism: Lepidotrigona ventralis hoosana (assembly GCA_002806875.1). Classification (NCBI taxonomy): domain Eukaryota; kingdom Metazoa; phylum Arthropoda; class Insecta; order Hymenoptera; family Apidae; genus Lepidotrigona; species Lepidotrigona ventralis. Next base: position 160,441 of record NIPQ01091160.1, on the reverse strand, counting down.
CTATTTGACGCAACCTAAACGATCTTGATCGAAAGTATGATTGAAAATTGAAAAATGAAAATCAGTGTTGATTGAAAATATTTTTTTCTTGAAACATAAACTATTTGACGCAACCGTGTAGGTTGCATATAAAAAAAGCACAGACATAATAAATCTTGTCTTTTCTTTAACGAAATGTTAATTATCGTTTGTTGATTCGTAAGTTCTATACTCGAATATTTGTTAGTAAATAGTTGGTCAACGTTTCAACGATTCGATCGCGAAAACCTTGAAGATCGGCTGAAACGAGCTGTCGCGTCGTTCGAAGCAATCAATTTTTATTATTAATAATTCGCCATTTACACCCCACATAAGCCCATGACCTATTACGAACCCTTCTTCTCTCTCATTTGCGTCATGTGTCTATTTTATGTAACCCATGTTCCCGCAAAATCAATCTGTAATCAGTTTATTTTTAAACAAAAGGATTCTCTCTGTCCGAATCTGACAATAAAAGGGCGCGTTTTATATAACTTTACGTTGTCAGTTTTTGTATGTAAGAAAAATTATGCGTTGAAAGAGAAGATTAATATATTGTATTCATGATACTCATAGTTAAATATTGAATATTAAATATCACTTATATAATAAGAATACATATTATGTGTTAAATAATTTCTTCAATTTTATTTTTCTTTAATACAGTTATAAGTATATTTTAAATAAACATACATAATTGAAAAAATGATTGTCTCTTTCAATCTTAATAAATTAATACTCTGGAAATAAAGTAATACAGGATACACCCCAGTAAAACGATATGAGAAAAATATTTTCAGAAATTTCATAAACAGATTCACAGATTCATAAATGCTTTTCAAAAAGTTGTAATAAAAATATGAAATATATTTTTTTTAATTATCTTTTTGTTAAATACAACATACAAATAAATTGATTAATTGAAATTTTGTAATGCAAAATAATAAAAATTAATTTTGAAGTGCATTAGAAGTAAAAACGAATAAAGTTAATATTGGAAAAAATGCTTACTGCGATCAAAACTGCAATATAATTATACATCTCGAATATTCTTTATAGATTCTGATACACTCCAGATATATTTATATATTTTTTATATTTTATATGCATTCACTCCAATTATATAGTAATATTCGGATATTAAATAATATTTAAACTGTTATAATTTCATAAAATCAAATTGAGCAACAGTAAACTTGCTCACATTTTAAAGTTTGAAGCCCAGGTTTAAACGATTCAACATAGATAAAATTCAAGTAACATTTTCATTGTAATATTCATTTTCGCTTGACATTCAAGGTTCAATAAATTTCAAGGAGTCATTGCAAAGAGGCTTCATTGTTGAAAAAAATTTTTCTTCGTTTTTACATACTATGACGCATTTGTAGCATTTCCGAGAAGAAAAGTATCTTCATTTTCTCATTTCCGTTACATGATGTAAAAACATCTCAAAATAAAATGAACGGTTCAGTACTTCAAGTTTCAAGGCTTCACAGGCTTCAAGCTTCAAAATGAGCTCAGATGTTTGCTTCATTGTTATTTGACTTTATTTTACAAAATATTATAACAGTTTAAATACCTTTGTATAACCATTTTTATAACCATTTTTATAACCATTTAGGTGTCCAAATATTAATGAAGGTTAATTACCTAACCTAAGTATAACCTAACCTAAACTTAACCTAAGTATAACCAATGTATAACTATTTAGGTGTCCAAATATTAATAAAGGTTAATTACCTAACCTAAACTTAACCTAACCTAAACCTAACCATTTAGGTATCCAAATATTAATGAAAGTTAATTACCTAACCTAAACCTAACCATTTAGGTGTCCAAATATTAATGAAAGTTACTGTACATATATTATAATATATATGAAATATGAAACAGAAGAAATATTATTATAAATACATAATCGAATTATCTGAAAATACTAATAACTTATTATAGTTATTAATAGTTTATTACAAAATATTTTTTAACTGATTTCATTCAGACTGAAACGCATAAGCATGTCCATAAGCAACTTGCGAATACTATACTGTTAATATGTTCAAGTCGAACGACATGAATAAAAAAAAAAAAGCAACGAAGCTCCGAAGCAACTGAAGATAAAATAATCTGTAGGTAAAACGTTGAGAAAATTTTTACTCAAGTATAAACGCAGGGAATAGAGAATACACGAATTTCATTGATACTTGGATACACGATCTTGCGTTTCCCACGCTCTTGTTCTTTATTGGCTGTTGTAATGATTCCGCCGGCATGGCGGAAGGAGGCCAAAGTTGTTTCGACGAAGAAAAAAACCAACGTTGGCAATCCGGTCGATTGTTAGATGCACAACAAGCAACGATAAACGGGTTGGCCAGAATTATTTAACGATATCGATCATCCGCTCGGTTTGCATTCACCGGACTGGCATAATTGTCGTTGTGAAAATGTTTACAGGAAACGACGAGACAAAATTCTTTACTTGCGCTTCAAATTGCGACGCAATCAATTGCATGATAAACATATTTATTTATTACAAAAGAATAGACTTATCACGGTCGGTAATTGAAAATGTGAATAGTACATGGAAAATTACTAAGTACGTATTTACTGAAAATATTCATTTCATAGAGATTGCAAAGTTATCCATATTTGAGATTACAACGAAGTAATCGTGGAAAAATCCTAAACAAAAATTTCAGAAAATGAAATAATTGTGAAGTGATTATAGAAATATTATTTGGTAGCAGTAGATATACATTACGTAATTGAATAGTTAAAAATTGATTATTATAAACATCTGTATCTTGAAAAAAAAATTAAATAAATGTATCAATTTATGTGCTGTATTTATATTTTAAGTGCTTCATATAAACGAGAATTGTTTGAAGCAAATGATTCTTTTGACAATACATTATTTAATAATATTAGATTATATTTAGACAATATGGATTCATATGTATATGATACGACGATGACAATTGTAAATTGTTCAAAAATATTATTTTATAAATTTAACTTTGATTCCAGACAATTTATTATAAGACAATCTTTTATTTCAATTTGAAATTTAGAATTTAATAATTGTTATAAATAAATCATTTAGCATCGGTATAATAGATACATATAGTATACAGTATACATGTTAATGATAATAAATGTCTCAAAACATGTATTTACATGTTATACATGAATATAGTAATTTTTAAGTTATATAGCATTCTAGAGACTACAATATTAATTAACGAGAGTTTTAAAGTCTAAATAAAAAATTAAAAATTAAAATTAAATTACAAAAGGATAATTGCCAATTAAGAAAAATTCTTCCTTTCGTTTTACGTATATTATAAATGTAATAAATATTTTAGGATAGTATGCATCTAATGCAACACACAAATGCACACATTTCTCAGCGAATCGAACGTAACGTAGAATTACAATTCAGTTATAAGGCAATGAACGTCGTATAACGTGAAGAGAAATATTATTTATGGACACTAATTTCGAATTCTGAAAGCATGCATATTTAATTGCGTAGTTATATTTTATTATATAGTAGTTAACTCAACAGTACCTATTATATTTATTTCGTAATTTACGAATCAAACAAGTTTCGTCAAAAATTATTTTTTATATATTCAATTCATAAATAATACAATACATTGGGTATTATAAAATATTAACACAATACTTATTTTAGATTAATAAATTATAAACGCATTCAACATTTCGGTGTGCCATTTGAATGACAGAAAATTGAAAGATATATATGTTATTATAATTACGCAAGATGTATATTATAAAAAGATGTGATTGTGTTAGTTGTTTTTTTTTTTTATTATAAAAAGTTTAATAATTTTCACCGATAAACCAAAGGGAAATTTGTGCGTTAAGGGGTTAATAATGCATTGCTTTTTCCCTTTGACCAATAACTTTCTTGCAACGATGTGGCATTGATTCAATTAAACATTGACAGCGATCGACTGGAATCTCTGGTTTTATCATTATCCGATAAAGTTCGTTTAAATTTTTTGGTTTTTTAAGTTTAATATATTCTTCTACGTCAACCCGTAACGTGTCGATCGAATCGAGACACGAAGATCAGAAGAATCACCGTGTACATGCTGTAAATAATAACTTAAAAATTATTTCACTGTATTAATTTAGATTAGATTCTGTTGACTTGTGAAATTAAAGCTACACCGAATATTTTATAGTGAATAGTAACAAAACTTTGATAATGCATCGATGACTTACATATTACAATTTTAGTAATCAAATAACTATCATTTTGTAATCTCGTTCCCTGCTTCCTTCAAAATAAATTTATTGACTAATGCCATGACCAACCACATTGCTGTTGGTGAATAGTTCACGAGCTACTCGCGAACTATTCGCCAATAGCAATGTGGACACTTTAGTGAACTCAGATCGTTACAATGAGTTCGCTTGCAACAGCGAATAGTGTTCGTGCAACAAAGAATCTGTTCACAAACTCTCGAAGATGATTTCGATCGTTTTGATTCCATGATCATTCCAAGTCCGTCAAGTGAACAAACAAATCTAGAACTACTAGTGAGATATTCGCGAGCTGTTCACCAACAGCACGCAATGTTCGATACATATAAAAAAAAAAAAATGTAATAATTTCTCTCTGAATGAAAATTTTTGTAAAACTATTTATTTTACATTATGAAAATTTTTGTAGAGAAATTTATTATTTTATATTGCTTTACATTAATTTATTGATGGGTCTTTTTTATATTATAATTTTTTTAATATAAACAAATATAATTTATAACTTTTTTTATAAAAGTAGCAATTCTAAGCTTCACTCTGATTCTTTATAAATATTAAGGGATATAACTTTTTCATTTGAATTATCCACTATTAAATACTGAATTTTATTCAGTATTCGCCTACTTTTATTTTTCAAAATTAGGACAAGCAAATTTGATTTTAATGTAAAATTCAATGTAACCAAAACTAGAATACTAGAAAAAATTCACGATAGTATTTTTTTAAAACTCATTTCGAAATTCATAAAAATTATATATAGCTTAAAAAAGTTTGTCATTATTAAAATTTATCATAAATTTATTATACTATAATTATATATTAATTATTATTAAGTATATTATGATATATTTATTATTTATTATAAATTTTATATTAAAATTTGTCGATAATTTCAAAAAATACTAACCGATCTTATAAAAATAAAACTAAAAAAATAAATATTACTCCTGTGACAGGTGCATGAAAAAATATATTAGCTTTCATGTTTCAATTTTAACAATAAATTGATATGTTTTATAAAAGTTAGAGTATTATTGCATTACAAACTGCTGAAATATTATGTTATTAATATTTCGTGACATAAGATTAAAATCTTATACTTCAAACATTTCATTTTTCTGCGTTGAATCGAACACTGTGCAGCAGTGTGGATGCGATCAGTTTTTGTTAACGAGCAGCTTACAAACTGCTCGCGAGCAGTTCTATCCGGTGTGTACAGCATTATAAGTCTTCTCTAATTGGATTTTTACATTTCAGAGCTAATTCTTCATTGATTTAACGTTGAATAAGTGTTTTTATCAAAACGAATTCGTAATATTACGTCTATAAAATTCAATTATATTTTCTGAAAAAATGTCGAATAAGTGCAATAATTTCTATTGCATCTTTTTACCAGCAGCTTTTTAGCAACGATTAATTACATTAAATTCGTCGAATTTTCTCCATATTCTTCGAATTTGAATTCTAATGTAATTACGAACTTGCGATACAGAAATCAATTTTTTAGTCCTGGAATTATTCCAAAAAGTTTCTGTTTCTGTTATATATTATCAAATGTAGCATATGAAATAATTTATCGACTGACAAAAACAGAAAACGAATTTCGTTCATTTTTCAACATCACTAATTTGCAGTTTAATTTTATTTACGCAAGAATAATGCTTTCGACCCAATAATGATTATATATCACATTCTTCAATTTACATTCTTTAATTTATCCCGTTTGTTTGCAAATGTAAAGTGTTTTTTTTTATCAATAAATAACTCATAGATTAATTGAAATTCATTGTAACAAAATTTAAAAATATGTTTTTAAGGTAATAGCCAAAAATAAAGTTACGTTAATATCATGAATTTAATAAATTATATCAATAATAATAAATTCAATTAGAAATTGTAAAATGATTTTTCAGCAACAATGTAATCACATAGCACGTATGTTGCAGGTTGTACATACATATTATAAAAATAATATTTATTTGACATATAATAATTTATGATTTTTCCGTCATATCCACCTCAGTAAAGAAAATTTTGCCCAACAAAAAACGGAACAATATTTAGTTTTTAATTTGCAAATTGTAATTACGTTTAGTCTAGAAAAATAAATTACAAACCCCATTTTCTTTGTTTTTGAATATATACTAGATATTAAAACTTAGACTGATTTGCAAAAAGTCTAAACTATTATAGTAACGACAGGACATTGTAGAATGAATATATATTATATACATATTCAAATATATATTAAATTATATATCATTATTTGTTTGCGAACAAGAAATTTGTATCTATAATTTTTAAAGCGTCGACGATTGGAATAATTCAACTATATTCATTCAACGGAATAGTATTATGTTATATTATATTATATTACATTTATATCATATTATATTACATTTATATTATATTATATTATATTATATTATATTATATTATATTATATTATATTATATTATATTGTATTGTATTATATTATATTATATTATATTGTATTATATTATATTATATTATATTATATTTATATATTATATTATATCATAGTATTATATCATAGTATTATATCATAGTATTATATTATAATATTATACTATATATAAACCTAACCTAAACTAAAAGGCACAGTAACAGTTGTTTATACAAGATTTGGGGTTTAGGTTAGGTTTAGGTTAGATTTAGGTTCTTACTTTTTCTAGCTATAACGAAAATTTGAAAAATACATAGTTTTGTAATATTTTGTAAGTATTTTTTGAAATAGTATGATAAGTTTTCACTTGGATAAGAACAGATCGGCAATATTTACACAAACTGTGCTTGGTAGTTGAATTTTCTATAAAATAAATCAGAATTGAATATAAATTGAAATCAGAAATTTTAGGTTATATGCCACTGTCCACTCGACGAAATCTGTGGATACAGTTAGACGGCTATCCTGTACACTATGCAATAGAAGTGCGGCAACCTAACCTAAAACAAAGATGGATATATCGAGGACTAATTGGCCTCCAAGGTCACCAAACCTCACACTATTGGATTTCTACTTGCAGGGTATATTAAAACAAAAGGATGTATTTACCATACAAAAGTTAATAGACGTGAGGAATTTATAACGTTTAAAGAAGGTAAATCAACTAGAAATTCGAAAAAGTAATAAGTTTAATTTTGATAGATGTCAAACCTGTATTCATGAAAATGGATCCATTTGAAATAGATCTAACGTAGATAAATATCGTCATACTCTTATTTCGAATTTTCCTTCAATAATTCTTCAAACGAAGAATTTTTGAGCATTAGGTTTATACGACATTCTTTTTTTATTTTCACTGATAAATTCTGGCAAAGTTACGCCGAATGTACATAATATGTACATAAATGACAAATAACAAATTTTCCTTCAATACGAAGTCAATGTCAGCTACACTAATATTTGTTTGACCACTAATATAGCAAACTAAGAAACGAAAGCACAAATTGTCATGATTTGTGATTTTACAATTTAATATCACAGAAAATAAAATAACCTGTATAGGATAAAACTATAAATCGTGATAGATAATTGATTCTTAATGTTGAAAATTTATACCTCAAATAACTCGTATAACGTGAATTATGTAAATCATTGATGCAATAATTGGTATTATTACGATCCTATTACGTCCAAATGCAACTTTTACCTTAATAAACAATGTTGGATTAAATAATGTTGTCTCATTCATGTTAATTTTGTCTATTCATAAATAATTTAACGTATTCAACTTTCATTCTTATTTCATTTGATTAACAAGAACGTTTCAAATATAATTCAATATAAGTGAATAATACAATACTAAATATAATATAAATTCTAAAAGTAATGTAAAGACAAGGCGATAGGTAAGAAACTTTAACTACATACTTTACTTTACTAAACATATTTTATCTGTTTGCCTTGGAACTCTGTGTTCTTCATGTAAACACGATAGATATTTAAACGCTAATACCACGGATTACGTTTCGTACATGTGGAAAACACATGCTAACAAAAAAGCATATTGCTCTTTATCAGCCTTACAACAAGCTTTCAATTCTGACCTGAATAATTCACTTTCGCCCAACAAAGCTGGCTGTTAACTCGTAAAATACACGTTTATTGCGAATCATAGATCATATCGCGATTGTGTGTAGCAAAAGTTGAACCGCACACGACGTGTTTTCTCCCGATCGGCGCAACTCGGTGCGTCGGTAACAGCAGATAAAGCAGATAAAAACAACGCGTCGGTAACAGATAAAGCAGATAAAGAAGATTTTGAACTTCCGTTCCAAAGCCAACGATTGTGACTTGGCGAGTAAATACACGACCGCTATTGCTCAACGGCAGACGTTAATAAAAACGTCTAGCACGATTGTAAATATAGTGTGTTTAAACATCCGGATTCTGCTGAGCAAGAGTTCTACGAACTTTCGAATGCTAAAGCGTCGAGCAAGTATGGGATACGATTTAACACGTTGCGTTCCAGCCAGCTAACACGTTGTTTTTCACGTTCAAGTGCCTAAATTTTACACTGTGGCAGAAGTAAATTCTGAAGCATGGAAGCAATTCTAGGAAACTAACGCTAGTTACACATGCAACACAGGGAAAGTTATTTACAGAGCACGTTAGGATATTGTAAGACCAAGGTTTAGGTTAGGTTAGGTTTCAAGTTGCGCTCTTAATAATAAAAATACATTTCCATTATCGAGAAATCACGAATTATCAAACTTAACATTTCCATCTCTTTATTCTTTGGTGAAAACATACTTTCACAATAGCATTCTTAACAGTTTGTATCATTATCACAATTCTTTTTCAACTGAAATGAAGCGCTGTTGATGCTATTAAAGATATTTTTTTTTTTTTTAAAAACGAAACGCTGATTTGCAATCTTGCATATTAGGCGAGTTTCCACAATGTCGATCCTGCAGCCATTTTTTTTCCTGAAAAAAATAGAAACGCGGAAACTATGTTTTCGTATGGTAAATTCAAAATCTCACTTATCCATGATAACATCGGCTACAGAATATCTCGTTTATGCTGCCACGTATCGTCTTTAGAGAAAAGCGAACAAATCATCACTCGTTAATCAAAGACAAGGTGAAATTGAAAATCTTGAAATTGAAAATGTATTTTTGTTGATTTCTATCATTGAAGATATTTCTATTGTTATGTGTTGTTATGAGCATTAATGCTATATGAATATTAGTGACGAGCATTATTATAGAGCACATGCGTCCCATACAAAATTCTGTTTTATTCAACTTTGACAGATTCTATTACTAACATTATAAGATGATATCGAACATATATATTTGTTTGTATATATAAAATATATATAAAATATTTGTGTAATAAATATTATGTACAGGGTGTTTCAGTTTTTATAGTACATAAGAAGAGTGATTCTACATGAAAAATAAAATTTTTTCACATTACGCAATGTTTCGGAGAAAATCGACTTCGAATATAACTTTCAGAAGTGATGAATTGACAGAAAGTTATTCCACGCAGGAAAATAAATAAACAATATAGAATACAATTTTTGCATAAAGCGTTTCGTTTCAGAGAAAATCCAATTTGAAAATTTGTTACATGTATTACCCGTATGTTCAGCTGCAAGCCTAATTAACTTATAGTGAACTTTTTCAAAAGTTAAGCAAACATTGTAAACGTTGTATTAATATTATTTCACTTTCACTTATAGTAATTAATATTGTTTCATCTTTTTATATTTATTATTGCAAGGTGTTTCGACGTCTAGCTGTAAACAAGAAGAAGACATATACAGAAAACACTGATTTCGCCTATGAGGTAAGATATATACCTATATTTGTATCCACATACACATATGATACACATATGTGTGTGTGTGAACCGTTTATTTTGAAAATGGCCCAAGTCCATTTATCTTTAATCAAGATATTTAACGGTTTTTGATAAATTGATAGTATAATGTTTTTGTGTTTCTAAGGGTGTATAATTTACCAATTCAATTAGTATGATAAACACTGTTTAGAAAATAGCACGTTTTTTTATGGCTATAAATGGACTCGAGCCACTTTAAAAATTAATGAAATAATTCTTTTAATTTTTAAAAAGCCACAAGTCTCTTGAAAAAAATAAATAAAATTAAAGTAAAAAAAATATTATAATTTTGTGTTGTAAAATTAAAAAATATCCAACTTTTATTCATTACTAAAGAAATGTTATATTCAGATAATATTTCGTAATTCATAATTCTTCCCCAATTTGCGCATGCGAGAGGGATTTAAAATAATTATGATGTACAGGTGGTGTATAGTGTAATAAGTCCATTATATCGTTGCACTTTAGTGTGTTATTTGCGAATTGGTTTTACATTTTTGTACAGTGGTGTCGATTCAATATTATTAAAGTTTCTTGGTCTCCACCGACGCGGTAGTAAATCCAGAGTCCTCATTCATTGATGTTTTGTAGAACATTTTATATGGTTTAAGTATTTTTTTATTCTTCTATTTTCTTACTACTTTACTCCATTAGTATTTTTTTAACCTTGTAAAAACCGCGTTCTCTAGAGATTTAGTTGAAACGAATCTATATTTACCTAATCTATTTTTAATGGAATTATTATTATTTAAAAAATTTAAATAATTAAAAATATAGCTTTTATCTCATAAAATTTTACTGAATAAAATATACTTCATATCAGTTTGAAACTTTTAAAATGAGGCTTGAACCACTTTCAAAGTAAAATTTTTTATCATTCTATTAACCAACTAATTTTTTTCTGTGTATAAAATCTTAATGATCTTAAATACATTAGTTATTACAATTTGTTTAGAAACGAAAAGATTAATGTAGAAATATTACATGTTAAAATAGCTAGCTTGATTTTTTTGGAAAATGGAAAATAGGCCATGCCTATACTTTCAAAATAAAACGGCTCATATATATATATGATACATTTTATGATGTTCATCTCTTGAATATTGGAATATTGGAATATTACATTACCATGATGTAATAAGATTAGGAAATATGGAGGGATTCGTTGCTCATAAAACTATGACATTTTAATCTCGAATAAATTTCAGCAATTTGATATCTTTCGTAAAAACTTTTTGTTACTAACGATAATAATATTATTTATATAATATTCGTATATTTATATAATTTTAATTTATTTCGTAACAGAATAATAAAGGACGTCTTTAAAACGAGCAAAGTCGTTACAAAAGTCACACAAATCGAACAATTTTGCATTTTCTCAGCTTGAATTTCAAACCATTTGAAATTACCATTTGCAAATTACTATTGCGTGAAGTTTATGATTAATGAAGAATGAAATGGTAGCAAAAAATATATATATATATTAATTTTTATCTGAATAGAAAAGGACGAAGAAGTCGGAAGTCGCTATAAGTCGTGATATAAACGCATCTTACTCTTTTAGAATCACAGATAAGGTATGATTCATATAACAGTGATATATTTTGAAGGCAGAAGTTTCAAGCTTTAAAATGAATTTAAGTTCATTGTTGCACGAATTTTTTTCTTACGAAATTATAACAATTATTTATAAATTAATTATTAAATTAATTATTAATTATTAAATTTAATAATTATTTATAAATATTTAGTATCCAAATATTAAGTAACTGTATCTCAAGAATAGATGTTGATACTGTCTTTCGATAATTATATCAAGTGTACATCAAGTACGCAATCTTATATGAGGTTAATCAGTAATTACATCCATCTCAAATATTTCTATTGTTTCTGGAGATATGGACAAATTTTGTTAGCAAAAGTTAAAAACTCAGTACAGAGGAGGCTATAATATGACAGTAATTATCTTTTTGTACGTAGAGGAGTTTTGGATGTTTCAAAGTCATCTCCACTTTTTAGATAAAACTTATTTTTTNCATTTTTTAAAAAAAAAAAAAAAAAAACTTGTATATATCGAAAATTATTAGTTTAGTACACATTTCAAATTTAATTTAAAACAGATTTTAATTTAATTTGACAGAATTTAATTTGACAGATTTTGCAAAATTAAGGTTTAAAATATCTGCAATATAACTAACACTAAATAACTCTAATAACTAATATCTCCAATGCCAACATAAATAATATAAATAGTAAAAAACAACTAGCAGTGTAAGCACGTAAAAAAGTAATAAAAATAAAATCTTAAATTTGTAAAACAATTTAATTTGTTAAATTTGTGTGAACAATTTAATAAGATTATAAATTATAGAGATTGTAAAAAATATACAATATACAAAAAAATGTACAACATCATGAATAATAAAATATACGAACATTTATTGTCAAATATTTAAAACTGCTAAAAAAAAAGCATTTTTTAACAAACTCTAATGATAGATAATTTTTTAAAATTGGAAGACAGAAACACAAAGATAATTCAATGAAAAGATTCGATTCGTGCTTGTTTAAACGATAAGTTTTCATACTTGTGTCCCTTCACTTCACTTCCTGTCACATTTCCACTCACATTTGAGCCGTTCACTTGCCAAATCGATCAATTCCACTTTTTGAATATTTTTAAATTGTAATGTCAAAGCACTTGATCGATTCTTATTCAAAAGAAATTTCCTCAATAAAGTTTATTTAACATCACTAAATGATCATATTTTTTTTTTAGCCTATGGATGATAAATAATTTCAAAGTCCAATTTGATTAACTCCATATTCTAATGCAAATCATTGCAATATTGCAATTCAAACGTTTGTAAGAATTTAGTTAGTTATTTTTAATACAAGTACAGTATATTTACATATATACAGTATATTATTTTTTTAATACAAGTACAGTATTTTTAATACAACGATAATAATGGCAAACTGTTTAGTATCTCATTATAAGAAAAAATAAAATTTCAAAAAGGTACGGTGATTAAAATAATTTATTAACTATTGAAATTCTACATAATTAATATATTTATATATAATTTTAACTTTTATTTTAAAATTTTTCATTTCAAAAGGAAAAAAAAGGAGACAGATATGATGGATCTATTGAAATTCATTTTTCATAATATAATAATGTGATTATATATTATAATAATAATGTGATTATTATATAAATTTAAGATTTAAATCGACGTAATAGGACCTCGAATGTATGTGATAAAGAGGATATTATTATTTATGCTGGTTCAAATGATGATAATTATAATAGTGACGGAATTATTATCATTAATTTTTTTCTAAAAATCCGTAATAAAAAAACTTTTTTGAATGTTCAATTTCATGATATTATTTTTTTTTTTATTTTGATTTGTCCGATCAATTCTCTTAGTCGTGCGAAAATTATATTAATAATAACAATTACTCCAAAGATATACTATCTTATTTACTTTATACTTCGTTAGATGAAATCTAGGCTTGTAATAATGTATTCTACAATATTTATTCGAATTTATATTCTAAAGAGAATTTTAAAAAACAAACATGTATAATACTTTTCTCCACTTCATGTTTTGTGGATTTAATCGATTTGGCACCATTTCTCTTTTCTGTTTTACATTTTTAATCAACCAGAGCTGCCAAGCAGAATAACATGATTTTGAGTAATATAAATATATACATACGTAGATAAAAAAAAAAGAAAAAACTTGCACTACTTCGTAGCAGTATATTACGTTATATATAAATTGAAATTATATATTTATTTATTTATATATTTAATTTAAATTATATATTATATTTTTATTTATTATATATTTATTATATATAATATTATTATATATATTTATTTATTTATTAATTATATATTTATTTGAAAATTTCCACTCCAAATATCTTAAAAACAACACTTTTTCGGAAAAAATGTTTAATATGAAAATTTCACGAAGGGGAAATACAACTATCATACTTGCTTTTTATTTGTTAGGTTATTTGTTAGTTTGCACATAATAAAAAAGTAACATAGAAAAAGTGTAATACTGATTTTATCTCATTATCTTAAAAGTGATCAGAGTAATTAAACATAAAGTTTCGTTCGTATCACTGAACTTTTTATCTTCTATTTCATCAAACATCTTTTTAAAGCAAAATCCTATAAAAAAATGTTTCATACAAAAGTTTCTCTCTTTTTTATATTTTTTGGTATAAAAATCTGTAAAAAAAAAAAACGTTTCCATTTAAACGAGGAAATTAACCTTAAAATAACTTTGAACTAGGAAATAAAAAGAAAGTATATTGTATTTCCTCCTCGAAGCTGTGAAACTTTTGTATTTTTCAAAAAAAGCGTTGTTCTCGAGATATTTGAATTGGAAATTTTCAAATGAACATACCACGTGTAAATATATTTTTTCGAACTTTTCGACTAAATTTTTTTCCCGCGAAAATTAGCGCCACTCAAAAATACGTAAGTATAGAGAAAAATATAAATCTCTATTGATAAAAAATATTAATTAATCTTAAGCATTTATTTAAACATATGTTCAATAGCATGACCGTTCAGACGTTAGTTTAATCTTTGAATTATATTGCTTTGTACATCCGACAACATTTGCTGGCACTATAAATTCACACGTTGTCCAGCGTGTGAGATATAATTAAAAAATAAAATAAATGTCTAGGAATGAATTTTTAACATTTAATAAGCCGAACTTGAAAAGAATATCTTGAAAAGAATTTATTTTTATTATCCTATAACATTCCTTCCTTCATAATTTCTTAACAATCACTTTCTAAAATATCAAAAAACTATTTTTATTATCCTATTTTATATTTAATATAATCCTATATTTTAAATTTAATTGTTATATTTTAAACTATTTTTATTATCCTATAACATTCCTTCCTTCATAATTTCTTAACAATCACTTTCTAAAATATCAGAAAACGTTTCAAGCAAATGTTATACAGTTTCATATCAGTAGGAATGGTAACATGGTATTCTGTTTAAAAAATACTAAGGAAAAATTCTATAAATTTAAAAAAGAAATTATATAGTTGGTTTCTGAGAAAAATAGCTTATAACACTTTATTTATCTTGACTCATTTACTTTCTTACTTTGTATATTGTTTTAAATGTATAGATAAATATTCCTTGCAACAATCTTAAATCTCTGATTAAACGGTACTTGCTTAATTCTATTTAGTACTCCTCGATTGGATAGTCGTGTTTTACAGAAAGAATATATATAAAGTTTTGTGTTAGAGTAATCTGGCATACGTGATCATTTACACGTGCTGCGCATGTTCCTTCGAATGAACCGAGTGTTTTTTTTTTTTTCATTTGGCACTCGGTCCGCATCTTCGTCCCAATCGTTTATCAACAACAGAACACGACATGACGTCACAGCCGGCCATTATTACACATTTAGGACAAAAGTCGAAGGCAGGAACGCTCTCACTTCTTTGCCCAACTGTTCCAAGAAAATAAGGTCAAGATATCTTTGACCAAAAACACATGTGGAAATGATCAAAAACGGTCAATAAATATACAATTATATCGTGCATCTTCAAATCATCTCGAAGATGGCTGGCTACGAAAAGAAATCATGTGTATATGTTTCACGAGCAACTTAACATTGCAATATAACTAGGATCGTAATTTATGCACATATTTAATTCATTCACATTTTTTATTTCAATTACGATATTATGTATTTCATATATTTTATCTTTTTTTCAAGAAATCAATTACTATAAGAAGTTCATTCGTAATTTGAAATCTATAAGATATTTATGTGTGTAATCCATAAATCAACTATCTGTTATACAAAGTGTCATAGAATATACTTTTTGATACATCGATAGATATAGCTCGACAATCTTTAGAAAAATAGTATTAATAGATGTATATCGAAAAACTATTAATTCAGGTGATATTTTAACTTTAATTTCATATCTATGCACGAAAGACGAAAACAATACGAAGAATACTTCTCTCGTAAACAGAATTGAGGTTGAAATATTCCCTAAATAAAATTAATAATTTTTTAACATACATAGTTTAATATAATTTTATATTTTTGTATCGATCAGTGCGTTAAAAAATTTCATTCTACTTCAAAAAAGTAACACTGTCTTACATATGATTTCTACGCATTTGTCTACAAGGAAACTATAGAGAATTTTTTAAACATTTCTTATTTGATTTACTTTTTGACTACGATTTAATCATAAATTCGTAATAACTCGCCAACATGTTTGTCAGACACGATTTTTTGCGTCAACGTAACATCTGAAGATTATAGAAAGCTTTTTCATATTTTAACATATTTTGAGATATCTTTCTGGATATAATAAGGAAAAATTTAACGTGACGAGGTTCAGAATAATCTCTGACGTCAACACCAGAAAATTTAAAATATTTAATAGCTGTTGCAGAAAATTTCAGTGCACGCTTTAAATCCAAATTGCAATTATTCCTTTCGGTAAGGTTTTCAGTAAACTATTTAATTGTATAAGTTACAATTGCTTTATTTATTATATATATATATATACATATACATATACATATACATATACATATATATGTATATGTATATGTATGTATGTATGTATGTATGTATGTATGTATGTATGTATGTATGTATGTATGTATGTATGTATGTATGTATGTATGTATGTATGTATGTATATATATATATATATATATATATATATATATATGTTTAAATATGATTTTTATTTGAAATCGTTTTCAAAACAGAAGATCATTCATTACAGCACAGCAATTCTGTTTATATCGCAAACATAATGTTAATATTATAAACAGTGCAATATTTATTTGTTAAATATGGCGTGTAATAATATTGATTTTAGAATACTACGAAGTATGAGCAAACAAAAAATACAAATAACACATGCGTTACTATCTAGTAATTACAACTATAAATATCCAGACTTAATGCAAAATGCTGGCACACATAAATGAAGACCTATTAAAAAATTAATTCAGTGTGATATATTTGTTTCGTATCATTGTGAATCAGTAGCCGTATCACGTGTTTCGTTAAACTATTATGTTTTGTTTAAAACTTGATAGTTTCCGAGTAAAACATCTGTTTTATCGCCTGCTGGAATCAGTTTTAAGTCCAGACACTTCGACATAAAATCGATAGAAAATACTAATTATATCACAATTGTGATATTGTTTAAATGTATTTAAATGCTTATAACGTAGCATGCTATATGTACAAGGTATTTCAAATCTCAACTGTCAGACTTTGATCATTTTTGAAAAAAAAATGTTATATACATCATAAGTCTATTTTATATATATATATATATATATATATATATATATATGAGATATAATATATATATATATATATATATATATATTATATCTCATATATATAATAAAACAATTTCAGTAAAATTATTATATTTTAAAATTATTATTATACGAAATTATCTATTATGCTCATTTCACTTATAGCGGGTACAAATGATTCAAGGCCATTAAATTAGATAAATTACTCAGAAGAGATAGCAGCTAGATAACATGTCAAATAATTTCTTATGAAAAAATAGGATATAGAATAAAAGTTTCGTTTAAAATTTAGTTTTCGAAAGCATCGAGATTGAAAATTTATCAAGTATATTTTTACTCGAATAATTCTAGATTAAATAATGAACAATACGGCTCTACATATATAAAAAATATGTGAGAAAATATATAAGAAATGTAAACAGAAATTTTTTCGTTTCAAAATCTCATTCTGAAAAAAAAAAAACTTTAAACGTGTTTAGTACATGTGTACTCGAATAAATTTTCGAATCTAATTTTCTCAGAAATGAAAAAATTTTATTTCACGTTCGTTACTTATTTTCATGATTATTTACTTTCATCTAATTTAAAACTCACTGTAAATATTAGGATGCTTGATAAATTGTTAAATTTGTTTTTTATTCAAAATTAAACCTCGAATAAAAAAATTTTATTCTAGATATATATTTTATTCTTATTTTTTCATGAAAAAAGAGAATCTCAACCGCATTTCCGGTTGATATATTATTCATCTTGTATATATTAGTGAATATAAAAATTAATCAAGATATACCTACATTTATAAGAATTCTTATACAAAATGAAAACTATACAGAAATTTCTGTGAAATGAGTTTAACTGGATTAAATTACAATTTTGTTCCTATTAAAGATATAAAAAAATTGTACAAAAAAATTTTGTGTTAATAGGTTTTATTACCATGTAGTGCAATTTTTTTATAGAAATACATGTTTTTTAAATAAAACTCTATGATTTCTTCTGTACGAATTGATTACTCAAAATAAAAAAGAAAAATAGGAAAACTTAATATTTTTAAAAATATTAAAATTACATATTTTAACATTACATTTTAAATATTCTTTTATTCGGTTTTTAAAATTTTCCATTAGTTATTCAGCATTTATATTTAAACAATTTTTTTCAATTCGTTCTTCCATCATCTATTGAAATAAAAGATGAATATATTGTATTTTTTTAAAAATTTTGCAAGAAAAAATATTCAAGAAAGTTTAAGTTTGGTACAGTGATCAAGATGTTGAACTATACCAAACGATTTCTCCCCATCTACTGAATGTCTAACAATTGTAAAGTTTGTTGAACAATGCGAAATTTTCTTTTGTGATTTTTTTATCTTTAATTTAAAACAAAGTTGTAGTCCAAGTCAATTACTCACTTTGTGTAATTATATATTATATGTATTTCTTGAAATTATTTTTGCCAAGAAAAAAATTCTCTATTTATATTATTTACCTGATAAAGATAGTACAGACATTCCCAATGTTCAAAGTGATCGATTATTAAACTGAATTATCTTGCTTGAAATATTAAGAAAGAAAGATAGAAGATTTACCACTAACCATGCTAAAGTTGAGAATGAACTGTACCTGAAACAAAAATGTAATTTGAGAAAGATAATAAAAAATCCTTCAGTGTTATTAAACATATTACTTATATTCTAGGATAATCAGAAGTATTTTACACAGTTAACTTGGAGAACGAATTAATCAGCAAGACTTTGTGCTAGCTGGTCATGAGACATGAAGGAATGTCATGAAGGACATCAACTATTTAAACATGTTCTCACTATGTATCTCCTCGTAAACTTCTGTAGCTTTTCTTCTCTAATGCTTGCTACCAATGTGCTAGAATGTTTTATTTACTATTTAATTACATCGATTATTCATTATTCAAATATACTTCGATTATTGAGTCTATTCTATATACTATATACTATATGTGTGAATATACTATACTTTTATGTGGGTAACAAAACAAAAAAAATTGTTCAAAATTGTGAAAAAAACGAAAATATTAAATAATTAATTATTATTTCAAACAATCACATAGAACGTACTTTATTATGATCAAGAAATTTTTTACATATAGATACATATAATTTATAATATTATAATATCCATAAACTCTACATATATAGTAAAATTATCTTAAAATTATAAAAATATATTCTTTCATAAAATAGATAATAGTTAAGAAAAATTTCAATATAAAACTTACAGAAAGTATTTATGTAAAATTTAAACTATTTTCAGAAGTATTCGTAATTTTTATAAATGATAAAACACTGATTTGTTACATTTGTTGGTATCTTTGTTAATTATTAAATATGAAATTGAAGATGCCCAACATTCTATTACAAAAATAAAATTTCACTGAAAGTTGTAAATACATTAAATATCATATTATCATTGTTACAAATGTACACAAACAATGACTTATTAATAATAATAAAAATAAATTAATAATAAAGTGTAATTTTATTTCAAACAAAAAATGAAAGTATATGTAGGAATTACAAGATATTTAATACAAATATAGTTCTCACAGATATTACAAAATTTAATAAATAATCAATTATCCATTCTATCAAGTATTAAGTTGGACTATATTTAACATTTATTATATGCGTCAGATGACTATTCATGTTGTGTACTAATTTTCTTATATACGTCTTAAATATATGTTTGCAATAAATATCGTGTCATCATTTGTATTATGTCAAAGTTCACCAACATATGTACTATAATCGTGAGAGTCGTATTTCAAGGTGTACATAACATATACACGTAATATTATACAATTAAACGTTGTTTTTTGAATTTTCCCATAAACCACTATACAATAGAGTGAGTCACCTAACATTAGAAATTGAAATATTTTCGGGACGATTAATTATATCCTGTTATAATTATAAACTGTTCTAGACAAAATTTGAATCATTTCGAGAGAAGTATTAATTGAGCATTAATTATTACTTTTTAATATTGTTACATAGAAGGCGTTTTAAAAGTCACGTTTGCTCTTTTTTAATCGAAATGGTATATTTTTCAACAGATTATTCGATTCAGCTCGCCATTCTTCATAAGAAAAATATTAAACTATTCGCACTGCAAAACCATTAGCAGTTCAAGATATTTTAATTAAAACAATCCGGAGTGATGCTCGTAGAATTTATCTATAATAGCAACATTAGTAATAACGAGAAATTGTGTAACGTTTATTTTGGTCAGAATAAAATTTATTTCATTATTACATAATTAAAAAATAGTTACAAAGTTTATTACAAAATGTGTTCAAAGTGATGACCATTAATATCTAAAGTAATGTGAAACAACTTAGTAGCAATAATATTTTTACACTCTTTGACAATTGTTGAGGCATGTCTTGAGCAAGTTGTTGGTATACTAATGTAGACTTTAGTTTTTAGAGATTAAAGCTACAGAGAAAAATCTAATGAATTCAAATCTGATGAATGGGATAATCAGAGACACAAAACACATTTAAAGAACATGAACAAAGAAATTAAACTTTGAACAAGTATCACACTGTAATATTTTATTATAGTTAAAATATCTCCTGAACTAATGGTTTTCCATTAGAAATTATAGTTACTTTTTTATAGAGCATGACCAGCTGAATTGATTAATGGATCAAAAAATAAATCATTCCATTTGAAGGTGTATCTCGATAAAAAAATCAAAATAAAACAATTATATTATCATATAATCCTCTTGAAAACCATGCAACTTTTGTTTGAAACATCTTTTAACAACAAATAACTTATGACTTATTTCAATACTTATTTCAAGTCATCATATCGTGAGAGTCATCCTGTATTATTAAATTCTTCTTCCTTTTTTGTTATATATTAAATTCAATGTTCTATCGTAAATAAAATGTGAATATTATATATTTCATTTATTAAATGCAGTTTTTATAAATACAGCTATCTGAAGATTCATTGTACCTATAATGCCATTTTCCAAAAGAATCAATCATTTTCAATCTTGAAGACTTTTATCCCTTGTAACAAATAAAATACGATGCAATAATACAAACTTTGGTCTTGAGTACTTTGTATATATATTTATATATTTATATAAATATATTGTAAATATATTAATTGATTAAAAAAATATATTAGCGTAATTTTTATCAGACTATGACGAATGAAGAATTACGCTATTTGTATTTTTGTATTTTTAACTACATACATAGAATACATATACATATATATATGATAGACTTATTTTTTATTATTTAAGAAAAATAATCGTGATACTTACACAATCAACAGAAAAGCATTAAAAATATTAACGACGCCATAAAGACAATTATCAAGATATCTTTAATACATAATCGCTATCGTATATCGTGATAACTCTAATCTGTGAGTATGGTAAACAAAAATTTCGTAAAATCATGTTGCGTAGAGAGACCACTGCGTGTTATATCAAATGAAGGAACTAAAAAAACGTGCTGACTTCTTTGTGTTTCTTAGACAATAAATTTCCATTTCACTTTACAATACGAAATAAGTATAACAATAAGTAATGTGTAAAAAAATCTGTTTATAAAAAATAAATAATAATAGTACATGTTAAATCAAATGTAATAAGTTTATAATCGGCAAAATATTATTCATATTTTATATTAATATTGTAGTACTTCATTTACATATCATAGTATTTCAATTACATATATATATATATATATATATATGTATGTGGAAATTGTTTAACAACTTTTAAATAAGAAGTTTCATTAACAGAAACATATTAAAAAAATGATAAAATAAAACTAATAAAATAATTATACGAAATTATATAATCATTTAATGATATAAATAATAATAAAAAAATATAATGATATATATATATGTATATATATTAATATATAACTAATATAATAACGTACATTATCCAATTTTTATTCGGAAACGACATATTGTACGGTAGATGTATATACTGATGCTGAAAGAGAAAGCATATATTATATACAGGGTGATTCATGCAATTGTAAAAAGTCATATATATATATTTTTTTTATTATATATATAGATAAAAGGAAATTTTTTTTAAATAAAAACATTCTTCTTTCTTACGTACATAAAATCTCGTTATTAATTCTTACGTGAAAAGATAACAAGAAAATATAAAATATTAATATAAAAGATATTTCAATTTTAATTTTGTAAAATTTATTTTCCGTAAAATACGGCAAGATGCAGCTCTCGAGTTCGTTTTTATTTTCTTTCATACGATAAATCCTCTAAAATCGAAGTTAAAACTGTTTTTAAACTGTTTCATCAATTTTCCATCATGTTACCCTACTACTTTTTTACGTAAAACTCTTTGAAAAAAATTACCTTGAAAAATAATATTTTTACCAGTTGCTGGCTATTTCGATACCATTCGTATTAGGGAAAAAATATTTTTGCGTCATCACAACTCGAAAAGATATCTAGATGATCGCACGTGTATTGTATACATATATGTTAAAAAATATTAATATATACAATGTCTACATATGTTTAAAATGTACACATACAATGTATATATACGTTATAATAATAATTCTGTTCATATTGAAAATAATTATTTTATTAATTGTTATTAATTATATGTATATATTTTCTTTATATATACTATATATATTATATAATATGTATTATATATATTATATAATATATATTATATATATTATATATATTATATAGTATATATTATATATATTCTATATATTATCTTATAAAGAAGTCTACTAAATAAGAAGAAATCATATATTTATTTTATTATTAACAATTATATGTTATTGAAGTCCTAAAGAAAATACAATTTAAATTTTTTAAACAATATCTAATATATGGTAACTGTCTAATATCATAAATAAATAGATTGTAGGTACATTGTATATTAAATATTAGAAATAAGAAGATGAAAATGTGTACAAATAAAATTGCTTGTTATTACTTACTTAAATAGTATAAAAAAGACTTACTTAAAAAATATAAAACATAGATAATTGTTTTATGTATTAAAATTTTCCACTGTATGAAGAAATATTATTTTGTAAATAATGCGTAATTAATTTTCACTGTCATATGAACTGCGAAATAGATAAAAGTGCCTGAAAATACAGAATATAAAAAAAATGTATTTTCTCAAACCATATATAACATAACATAATTGCGTTGTTTCATAAACTAACCAGTTTTATTCAAACAATACAATAAAACATTCAGTTAATGGGAAAAAAGTAGACTTTGTATCTTTATCCAATGAGATTTATATAATAAATGAAAGCATACAGGAAGAAATAGTATTACTGTCTTTGATTGCGTATTTTATTTCTTCCTGAATATTATATATCGATTTCATTAAATATATCTCATATGTATAACTGAGAAGAAATAGAAAAATAATTGTCATTTACCCGCATCGAAATAATACAGGAGAACGTAAGCTACATAAAATTTTTCTCACGCACGACACGAAGAAAATTGGAACTTTATGATACTACAATTATACTATTATTCAAAAATAATCAAATTCTTATTTATTTTTTAACAAGACGTATTACGAATAAATCAAATTCCAATGACTTTGTTCCCTATAAAATATGTAAAATGAAACATATACACAAATGCAATAAATGTTGTTATTACTATAAACAACGATCAAACAATATTTATTCTTTCATTTCGTATTTAACTTGTCACTTTATTTTTTTTTCAGTTTACTCGCGCAATTTTAAATTCATATAGTGAAAATATTGCGAAATTATAATAATACCAGACTAGAATCGCAGCAATATATTTCTATATTTCTACAAATAAATAAATTATTTTATAGTATTATTCTATATATTTCTATAAATATATATATTTCTATAAATATATATTATTTTATATATTTCTATAAATATATATTATTTTAAATATATTTATATATATTTATTATTATTTATTTGTAAAATAAATTATTTTACAGTATTACATATATATATTTCTACCAATAAATAAATTATTTTACAGTAAAGCACTTCAAAATAATAGTTACAGTACATCGAAACTTCGCTTGAACATTATTAAAAAACAAATTGAAAATTGCCATGAAACGAATAATAGTAAAAATTATTAAAACTATGTACTTTGAAAGTAGCATAAACGATGTTATAAAATTTTTATTGAAACATACGACAACTTGTCTAATAACATATGTGACGATTGCATATTTTTGCAACTACACCATTGTATTCTGTAACTATAAATATTCATTCATTGACCTATCAACTAATGTTAAATCCAGTTATATAACGAGGGAACACATTGGATGAAGTAAAACACAAAACAGTTTCATTGCATGTTTGATATACAGGATGTCCCAGAAGTCATANTATTGCACAAATTACTAAAATTTTAATAATTTCAAAATTAGTTTTCAAAAAAAAAAAAAAAAAAATGCATTTTAAAATCAGATGAATACACGTGTACTGATAATGTCAATCACTTGATAGGAACGTAACTGTAATGGTTTAATTAACATAATGTAGTTAACACCGACATCGTATCGAATACAAAAACAATTACGGTAGCAATTCATAGTGATTTATAAAATTATTAAATTTAATTAAATTAGTAATAAAATTTATTACTAAATTTAATAAAATTGTCTTACAGATCGCCAGAGTTTATTTACTATTATTACCTATCTTCTAGTAATAAAATTTATTACTAAATTTAATAAAATTAATTACTAATAGTAATAAAATTTATTACTGAATTTAATAAAATTATTAAATTTAGTAATTTATAAAATAAATTATTTATAAATTAAATTAATTTATAAAATGAATTATCAATTCAGTGCATGTGTACTCGACCAATTTTCAAATACATTTTCCTCAAAAATGAATGTAACGTGATTTTGTCATTCCTGATTTTCGTCTTATTTCGAATCATAGAATCGCTCCAATTCAATTTCTATCATGACTTATGGGACACTGTGTATATAATATGTACGAGAGATCGGAACAAGACGTATACAATGAAATTATCTACACATTATGCATACGTAGTTCGATCAGAGTAAAATGTATGTATGAAATTTATCGTTTAATTTCTTATCTTTAATCATTTTTGTATGAAGAAATAAATAAATATTCGTCTGATAATTCGATCTTTATATCTTTATATCCTGGATGAGTTTTACTTCTTACTGAATCATTTGAAAATAAGATAATTACATTTTGTTTGTATTATATTATTGATTCTTTTACTCACATACTTTTACTTTCTCTGAGGTAAATAGATCACAGTCGTATAATAGTCAAATGTTAAAATCTTTTGAAAAGAAGAAATTTTCTAAAAAGTAGAATCTATGCAGTGTGTTTCATATGTTAAATATTAAAATAGATATTTTAGATATTTTAGATATTTTAAAATTAATATTTTAGATATTATATTATTTTATTTATTTATTTTATTAATCTATTATTATATTATTTTACTATTTTAGATAATATTTAAAATTAATATTTTAGATATTTTAAAATCAGGAATCTACTTATCAATTCTTACTTAAACTTAGAAAATGATTAATTTTGTCAAATTTATTTATATACATTATTTATGTAATTATTATAATTACGATATTATGACCAGTTTGGAGGTTAATATACAGGGTGTTTCCGAAATTGTGCTACAACTAATCAGGTGTGATCCTACATTTAAAAATAAGACGAAAAAAAAAGAATAAAATTTTTCCATATGACGTATCGTTTTTGAGAAAATCGAGTTTAATAATTTTATCAGGTATGCTTGAATTTAATTTACTATAGACAAGAAGGAATAATTAACAAGAGATTATTCTACGTGTAAAAATAGTAAGAAATGTAGAATAAAATTTTCATTTGAATAAAATGCTTCGTTTTCACGAAAATCAAGTACAAAAATTTATCAAGACAAGTTTCAACAAAACATGTTGAAATGATGGAAATGAAAAAATTTTATTCCACACTTTTTGCTTATTTTTGAATACAACGAACACTCTCCTATTAATTATTCCTTTCTATTACGTCTAGAATTAGTTAAATTCAAGTATTTAGTGAACTCGATTTTTTTCAAAAACAAAACCTTAAATCAAAAAAATTTACTCTTTTCTTTTCGGCTTATTGTAAAATCACCTCCTTTCTACCACACTTTCGGAAACATCCTATATGTTTGATAGTGAGAAGTAAAAGGGAGAAAGAGGAAGAGAAATGTATTTCGTCTCGGGGCCCGTTGGTGAACTCATTGGTAAAACTCTTTCTGATGGAGATGCTTGTGTCGCCGACACAGGTATAGAGATACATGTTTGAAAATGTAATATAAATACAGTTCTATCTCTTTTGGTCGTCTATCGAATTCTCCGTTTCCTACGTCTCTTTTCGAAACGGAATTACTGAATTACCTTTGAGAAAAGGGCGTCGTGAGCATTTGATGTTGCTGACTCGAATGTTTTTGCAGAACTAGCCAAGTTTCATTTGAAATAAAGAATGGAATAATGAATTATTTCCATTAATTTATTATTTTTAATTTAAAATTTATCCTACACTCAAATCAAACAAATGATTTGCAAATCATTTTCTATTTAAATTAATTCAATAAGTTGAAGTAAAATAATTATTTCAGAAATTATTTGTAGAAATAAATTTAAAATACAAAGTAGAATAAAAAATTATTTTCTTTGATAATCAAATAATAAAATAATTTCTTACTCAAATAAACTAACAAAAAATTATTTCTAAGTAACACTTCAAGCCATGTAAAATGCTGTCCTTATATAACGCCCTACATTTCTGCGTCAAAGATGAGATTTGTTTGCTTGTGTAAGTCACTGGTGGCTTAACCGAAAATACACGAAATCGGTATTATGATACTGAAGCACACAAAAATCGTGTGAAAGTGTTCATAAGATTACATTTCGGTATTCATCATGCATGTATCGCTACACAAGTATTCCAGACAGGAAGGGTCGATTCTGAATCATCGTGTGAAAGGCTCCATAGGAGTATGTGTTACTTTCAGTATTCGGTATACGTGTGAAAAGGCTTTAATTAGTTAAAATCCTAGTAAATCCGGAAATAGGGGAATTTCAGATCAGAGAAGCGATACGATAAAGTACTAAGATATAACTTTAGCTAGTAGCAGACATAGGACCCTATAATCAACATGATTGAAATAACATATTTTAAATTATAAAAATAATTAGTAATAGTCACATTAAGATTATTAACCGTGTGTCGTTGATTTTGAAATAAATCTATAAGCTCCTTTATCATTATATATACTGATTATAAAATAAATTTTATCATTATATTTTTATTAATTTTATCAATAAAAAAGAAATATGTACCTGAATATTTACTATTGTGCTAATATTTACGTCAGGTATGAGAGAATAATTATAATTGTAACATTGTCGTGTTCATAATAATGTAAGAATTAAGCTTTTGGCTCCCTTTCGTGTCGTCATATATTGTCACGCCTATAGTATACGTCATATATGAACTATATGGTGAGAATAATATATAAACACGTCATACAATATACAAACTACATTGTGATAATATATAAACAATAAGATGATTTTCTTGGCATGACGAAATATTTTATCATACGCGGGTTGAGGGATTAATCATTCAAAATGTATTTTGAAGATAATATAAATTAATATAAATTAATATAAATTCTAATAACGTTGAACTAACGAATTCAATCACAATCGATTGTCGAAAAACCGTTCAACAATCCTAAACATAACATCTACCTAAATTTAACCTAACCTACTACATAACATCTACCTAAAATTAAACCTAACCTACCTAACCTTGTATTAATTCGTATATGCATATACTGACATACATTATATATCTATTCTAAAACTTTTTCACCACATAAATTAGACATATAAAATCTATTTCAAAATTCTGCTTTAAAATTATGAAAAAAGTATAATTTATTTACCTGGCAAATAAATTTATTTAACT
The DNA here is from genome assembly GCA_002806875.1 of Lepidotrigona ventralis hoosana. Lineage (NCBI taxonomy): Eukaryota > Metazoa > Arthropoda > Insecta > Hymenoptera > Apidae > Lepidotrigona > Lepidotrigona ventralis. The sequence continues at coordinate 131,810 of NIPQ01091160.1, read as the reverse complement.
AGTAATATTCTAATATATAGCACGGACCAAGACTTTATTTATTAAACTATTTATTTATTAAACGTATCGCATATTTCTTCGTATATTATTTTTAAAATACTACACTTTTCAACATATAGCGGCATAAGTAAATATTTATACTATATTTTGATATAAAATATATACACACAAAATAGGAAAAAGCAATGTTATAAAATAACATAACAATAATATTATGGTGTAATTTTTCAGTTATAGTAAAACTTTTCAGTTATTGTTATTTATTTATTTAGAAACTAATTTCGATGTTACAAATTTGTATTGCAGCAAAACTTAAAGCTATTCACAAATTTTGTACGAACTGATTTGTAACAAGAAATAAATGTATAAGTAAAGAAATATAAGTTTTTCTTTTTTTTTGAATTTGAAAGTCATGTTTCACACAAACAAATGTTATTTAGAATGAGGAAAACATTATTCAAAAATAAGTATCATATATGAAATTATGTACGACATAAAATTGTATTCTATAATAAAATAAACAGTTGAAGAAGGATTAAATATAATCAGAACAATCTGACATATTTGTTAGTAAACACAATAAAACTAGTTATAGTAATATGTAATAAAGTGAACACTTTGCAACAGCTGGCAAAAGGAAGCGTCGAAGAAAATTTCACTTCCAGGCAATGCTGCCAAAATACATTGGTGTTGCTTCGAGTCTGTCGAAGAGGAAGGAGAAACACTAAAGAAAAAGGACGAACTACGACAGATGGAAAAATATCAATTTCTCAACTCGTGTCGTCAGTGCATTTCCAATGCCCTTCCCTTCTTTCCTTCTCACGCAAATATATACATACATAGATTTATTCAACTAACATTTCAACACGATATATAATTTCTGGAATTAATTGTGAAAAAAACCAGTCGGGATTTAATTGCAAAAGAAAACTACATACAAACTTGTAGCTTAAAATATACTATACAATAGATGCATTGCATGCATGTATATAGTAAATGTATATAGTAACAAAAATAGTTTTAAAAGATAAGTGATAAGAAAATATACCATATTTTTAGAAAACAGAATCATATTTAACAAAAGCAATGAATAAATATAAAATATATTTCAGAATAGACTATTGTCACCAATTTGGTAGTTTAACAGATTATTAATATTCATTGTATCCTAAAGAAAACTTTCTTTTGTCTACATGTTGATTAACAAAAGGTTTTCATGTTTATGTTTGGATTGTTTTATATTTTCATCTTACGAGCCAAGTTGTTAATATTATAAATAATAATTAAAACGGTTACGGCAGCCTGATAAATATTGATTAATTTATTAAATTGACTAAACATTATGAATGAAGCTACATTAGATTTAGATACTAATTATACTGCCCGATTTAATCATCATTTAAATTACAACAATTTGTGATTAAAGTAAATTATTTTCTCTTTCTTTTAAATACATAATTTTTTTTGTAACGTACATATGTATTAAATTGTGACTGGTTGCATTTGCTGCTTTATAAAAAGCTGTCAAAAGTTTCAGAAATTTTATCTGAGTAAATAAGATCTTATCTTGAATACTAATATACATAGTACATTTTTGAAACTCTTTAAACTAACACATATACAATAAAGAAAAATAAAATGTACAATACAAATAAACTTCAGGTTTCCAAGTTCTTATTTGACAAATAATAATTTCATCTTTTATTTTATTTCTAACTATATCTCTGCATATTAAATGAACACTGGCTTAACATAAAAATAAATACAAAAAGAACTAAACGGATTTGTATATTAATTCAGCCTGTATCGCAATGCTATCAGTTGGAAATTATTTTAAAAATGTATATCGTGAAAAACGAATTAACAGTACTTAATAATAGTTTTAAAAAACTATTTTAATAATAGTTTAAAGAATATTTTATCATTATATTTGAATTAAATTGAATTAATATGAATGAGTTACGTTTCTTATATTAAATTAAGATGCAAAATATTCACAATTAAAAATAGTGTCTACAGTTGAGTCGTACACAATGTTTGCTATACGTAGAAACGTAGATATCACGTAATTTGTAGTAATGTAGAAAAATTATGATTCATCATGAACAGAGATACAGAAAGAAAGAAACAATGGAGCACTATAATAATTATGGCTGAAAAGAAGGAAAGAAAAAGGCAGAGATAGTTCAACAAATTTCGTTTCCGAGAGCTTCGTAATATTTTCTTGGCCGAGCCACGAACAAAGGAAAGGGCCAAGAGAGATCTGGCAACAAGGGAAGCCTTTCGAAAAGGATACACCATAGTGGCAATGATGGTGGCCAAGCACGATGCTTCCACCCTCCAAAAAACATCTGTCGGAACACACAGCCTGCATAAATGCACGTTCGGTCTTTCTTTGTCAGCACCGGCTGTATTCCACGAAAAATACCATCGGTTCCTAAATACTATTCACCGAAAAACTCATAGCATGTAAAAAGAAATTCACCTCAATATTTCACAGCTGTATGTTGCAGATTGATTTTCCTTTTTTTTTTTTTTCTTAATGTTCGCAACTAAACAAATCAAGTTGCGTAATTGTAACAATAAAGTGAAACTAATTCTTTGTTTTAACACGGAGGCAAAATTTCGATTATTAAACAAATTTGTTTATTTCATTTATAATATCTTTAAAACCACCATCTTCTATAAGCTAAACAATGGAAAAATATAATGGAGGAAAAAATTATTTATTTTACCCTTAACTACTATCATTAGATAATAATAATATTAGAGGCATAAAAATTTAAAATTTATACTGTTTGATTTTGAAATTTGTAATTTGATTGAATTTCACTGCGGAATCTCTATGGGAGAAAATATAAAATGCTTATACTACTCTATGTATGATGGCATGATATCGAAACTTTTATTAACATAATTCTAAATATGTATTATAGTATTTTATTTAAAAGTATATAAATATTTAAAAAAATATTTTAAAAAATTTATTTTGTTTAAAAAGTTATTGACACGAAATGTACTGAATAATAAAAAATATTTTTTACTGAATAATAAAAGTGTGTTTTACAAAATCTATTTAGTGTTTTTTTTTTTTATTTGAGAAAATGAAGAAAAAGTAATAATTGACATCTTTTAGTCAACAGAATTTACCGAATATTTATTGAGTAGTGAGAAATAGTGATACTTTCATGTGGAAAAAATCTTTGAAACATAATGTAAAACTTTTTAAATATCAAGATGTTAACAATGCCTCATAATGGTAAAAGTAGAAAGGAGTCTGGTGCTGTGAACCTGTAAGCCCTGACCTGAAGCACCACGTATATATGATCGAAGCATAGATTATATATCAAACTTTGTCTCGGCAATATGGAAACGAATTTACTAGAAAGACCATTCATTTGTTGAAGTACATATTCTATGTCAGACAGAGAAAAGGACGAAATTTTACACTGAAAAATCCACATTTATTATAATATATATAAATATCCCTGAATTTTCTTTATGTTGCCACTCATATTTTGCCAACATTTTTAAAATTCGAATATGGATATTCATTTTATTCATTGGAAATACTTTTCACACTATATTCATCTGTTTCAAACAAAATACAATGTGTGTTTATATTTATAATATGTTTTATGTTGCTTAAAAATTGAAGTGACATTTAATATGGTTCAAAATTATATTTTATATTTTAATATCGTTTAATATCATATTGTTTTGTAAAAACATTTTGCTTAATGAAAAATTCTCTACAGAAGATTTATATTTATATAAGAATAAGATGACGTATCATAATATGTACATTTATTCTTTTATATAATTTTATGTGGTTGAAATAAATTCAAATATTTTACATTATTTCTTATGAAATAGTATAAGCGGTTTAAATATTTTATCTTTCAATTTCCTTAAAGATTTCACTCGTTCTAATATACTTCTGATATACTGACATGATGTTAAAAGAAAGGTAATACAAAATAGGAAACAGCAAAATAGTAACAATTAATATAACAATTGATTAAGAAAAATACTAAAGACTAGAGCTGGCTAACTGGCGGCCCACAGACCGTATGTGGCCCTTCTGCTTACTTTCCTGATCGCATCGATCTCTCCACTACATTGAAATTTCCTAATCGTGCATGAGCCCCACTCTTTCATCAAATGGGGAAAGTAGTTTGTATAGCCCGTTGCGGCAGAACAGAACGAACAGAGTGGAAGCTAATTTTCATGGTGAGGAACCACGCAGACTGAATACAGCCAACGGCGGGGAAGAAGTTCGCCACATCTGCCATAAACTATAGATTTAAGATTTCCAAAGCAACTTACTGCGTTTGATTATTGTAAATTATATTACTAAAAATAATAAATAAGAATACATGCAATAGAAGATAATGAAAAATATGAAATTATAATTTTTAAAATATTTATACTTTTAAATAAAATTTAATACATGCACATCCAATGACTTTTACAATCTTACTGAAGTACAAATTAATCTTTATTATTTATTTGTTACAAAGAAAATTGGATACTTGAATATTATACATTACATATTAACAGAAAGATCATACGATCAGTATTGTTGTTTTTCTCAAGTGGTTATTCGATTAAAATGAATTTAAGCTAACTTCTGCTATCCCAGTGTTTAAGACTAATATTTATTAGGTTTTCTTGTATATTTTCTATTTTTTTGACCAACCTACGAATGACCATAATATTTAACGAAAATTACTTTAATATACAATATCTATTTTGAAATTAATTATTTCTAATTATGCAATTCAAAAGAGCTTATTTTACGTCATATAAAAATAATAAAACTGAATCTTTAAAGATTATTTTTTAACAACATAGTTTCCGTTTCAATAAATTATATTTTTAATTCCAAATAATTTTATTAGTGTTTTCACTGCTTATATTATTATATTATACTATATTACATTATATCAATTTTTACTAGATTAAAATAAACGCAATCACAAAAATTAAAGTAAAAATAATTTGTTGGTATTTTTACAGTCCCTTAGTTTCTATTAAGTATTTCAATAAAGTATTTATCTCTATCGACGATGTCTCGTATTTACCTGAAACAAAAAATTAAGAATACTTTCAATGATGAATTATAATGCTCAAAAACTTTTGTATATGTGTATATTTTATATTATGCACCAAAATATTTATTTTATAAATAAATATAAAATATTTATTTTTTATTATATTATATTTATCGAAGAGTAATAGATCTTATATCTATGTATGTTACAACATATATTTACTATTATAAATACATGTATATAAAACGAATTATTTTGATCATTTTAATCATTGAAAAGTTACAGCTCATGTTTTATAAAAGAAGAAATAAGAAATAAATACTGCAGAGTAATTGACAGAGACAGTTAAATCGGAATACGACAGGAAATGGTACCACCATTGGTTTTCTTGTGGGTCAGAAGCGTGGGTAGAAGCAAGAAACTAGAGCGCCCCTCCTACAAAACCTGCCCCTCCTCATTTCTACTTTCACCCTGTACTGATCCTTCTGTATTTATCCAGCTTTGTGAAATCCATAGACTGGAAAATATTTGCTGAGAGTAGGTGCATTTTTAATGTTGAAATCACCAGAACGAAATTTGGCAAACCACTTTTGGCACACACGTTCTGATAAAGCATCTTCACCATACACATCACAAATCTTTTTACACGCTTGCGTCGCATTTTTCTCTTTTTTTAAAATAGAATAACAAAATATATTCGTTTTTGATTTTTCATTTTTAAATTAATACGCAATAAAAAACACTTAACCAATTTGCACACAATTTTTTGAAAAAAAATATAAGCTTGAAATGTCCTCTGTTAAATGAATGAACGATCTCTAGAACGATTGAACTGAAGTCACTTACATTTCGCAACGCCTATAGCCATTTGTCGGCAAATATCACACGGACTTATTAGTTACTTCACCTAATACGTGTATAAGCCAACCTAATATGTATATAGGGTGTTCCGTAATTACTTCCCATCATTTTTCTCGCAAACAGTACACTTTAGAAAAATCACTATTTTTCATCGACAACATGTTGATGAAAATAAATTTTTTAAATTTACCAATGTTGTTCAGGAAATATAAATGTTGGAGTTTTTTTTTAAATTGGTACTGAAAAAGTTGTGTTAGCACAATTAGTAATTTCAAACATATAAAAATACATTTAATATATACAGAATTAATAATCAATAAACTGCAGATTTTTATGCAAATTCATATTTTCATATAATTAAAAAAAATAAAATCTTGATAAAAAATTGTCTCACATACAAAATATTATAAAAAGCATTATATTTTGAATATTTTATCTATATATTTTTTTATGTTACATGCATTATACGTCATTTCACGTTTTATCCTATAAATGCATAACAGTCTGCAATGATTCATTTCTCAATAATTTTGATAAAACTTTATTTTTGTTAAAAATTAATCAAAGTGAACGGATACTTATAAACTGTATATATAGTGTATATGTGTATATATTTGTATATATAAGTGACTTTCAAATCACCTGGCGATATATATATATTTAAGAAGATAAAGAAAAATAATATTAAAATATTAATAGTAGTACATATTAAGCAAGGTAGACAAAGAATCTTCAATCATAATGTAAAATTTCCACGAATTAGCAGTATACTATACAGCTTATTCTATTTTACTGTAACCGGTTTGTGGAGAGATTACGTATGGCGACCATTTACAAAACAAAATGTGTATATATAGATATATTCAACTAGTTGTACTCTTTTGTTTCAAAAACTTAAAAAGACACGCTCTATATTTCTTTCTTGTGTTTCTACTAAATTTTGGAAAACTATCACATAATATTTAAATATATCAATAAAAAGTGCAATAAAAATTATCATGAGGTTGTTCTAAAAGAAAAAAAAGTAGGATGAGTAAAACATTCCTCACATTTCCACAACTGTTTCATCGAAAAATAACGATGAAATTGTTTTTTAAATTAAATGTTTAACTTAGTAATACTTTTTAAATACATACTTTCGAACTCACCATAATTCTATGAAATGTGATAATGAAGCATATTCATAGAATTATATTTCTAAATTTAATTACAATAATTTAATTACATATTTCTAAATTTAATTACAAAAATAATCACATTAATCAGTTCTTCGTCATAATATTTATATTATAAAAGCATTATAAACTATAATGTAATTATTAAGCTTAAACAAAAAGTCAATTTTCAAAACGAAATTTCAATTCTTATCTTCTTAATATAATATTACGGAGCAACGAAACATAAAGTTGTTTTTAACAAGCAAAATAATAGAAGATAATACATAAAACACAAAAGTAAGATTAATAAAAAATGAATTCAAACAAAGGGAATTAAATTCTGTTCTACAGAGAGCAAATGTTGTTTGTTAATGGAGAACAATAATCAATTGAAAATTCTGTGAAAAGAATGCCTTATATCAAAATAATAAAATATACCCGGTCCAAATTTATGAAAGAAACATATAAAATAAGAGAAAACGAAAAAAGATTATAAAATAAAACATTTATACAAATTGTTTATATTTTTGTTTATCTCAGCCGAATTTATTTTAACTTATCTAATCAAAATATCAATTTATTCTAATCTATTTAACTATGATTTTTATTAAAGAAACACGATTGATTATGAATTACAAACATATTAGAATATATTACAATCTTATATAGTTAAAGAGACAACTAGTCATAATTTAAACATTTTTTTATGAATGATTAATGTCAGATAAGAGTTTATTTTTGAGATTTTTTTATTGTATGTATACATACATTGTAATTAACACAATTTACAGAGATGTAATTATTTAAACTCATAAAATGTAGAGGAGAAAAATATATGTATAGGAAATACAAAGAATATAAATAATTAAATACATAATTGTTCTTTTTGGCTTTGTTTGTTTAACATTTTTTCAAACCTCCCTTGCAAATAGCAAATGTATACAGATACATGTAAACAATATCAGTATATTATTAAGTTACTTATTAACTACGTGAAAAAAAAATTGATATACTTGAATTTTTCTTTTTCTCTATATATAATCCTGATATTAGAAAAAAATTCTAATATCAATTTTTTCACAAAATACAAATTAAATCGCTAAAAATGAATATTCAATATATACAATGTTTATGTGTACCTACAATATCCAATATACAACTTTCATTTTTTTAATTAAGCAGATGTTATCGATGCCATTGTCAAAAATGAATTTTTTTAAGTACAATATGCGTTCACTTACATTCACAAGAAACTAACGACAGCTGATATCATAACGAGGGATCGCTTATTGCATTACATGCTCCAGGTGTTTGGCAAAGACTACCACCATATTCTGAAGGTCAAAAAATAGGACATTGTCACGTCGATTCAACATTGTTTTAAGTTTGATATTTGTATTTGTTTATATTAAAACTAGTGTACAACTTTACCCAGTGTATTTTATTAAATAATAAACACTTGCAGCTTATTATTTCTATAATTTCTAAGCTAATATGAAATATGAAAGAACGATACATGGACAATTTATTTTAATAACTTCTAATTTTTCATCGGTGTCTAAATAACAAACAAATCTTAATAGTTAAATAAATAAATCTACTTTCAACATATAAAATTCTATTATGGATTGTGGATCTTTATATGATAGTCCAATGCTGAATTTACTGTCATATAAATCTTATATTACACAAATGTATTCATTCAGCTGACAGTATATAAACTAGAAAAATTTGTTGGATTTTACAAGTATTTATATTTTGTAGAGACAAAGGGTAAGAGATGCGAGTAACGTGCCCTTGTGAATCTTATTATAGTTCCTGTATTCTAATTAAGCAATCTAATCTATTGTTTGTGGCTATTCTGTTTGAGCAACATGTGATACACAAAAAGCGGATAGAGTCATCCGACAAATGTATTCTATACTCAACTGAATGTATTTAGTTTAGTTCAAAAGTTGAACCTACCACGATTTTGTTGTTCTTTTAGAAACTAAACGGAAAGAGGTTGTTAATAGCAACAGAGACAATGGAACAGAAATTTCAATGCTGTAATATTAAGATCTTACAACTTCCCAAATCATAAATCACATTCTGTACAAATAAACAAGATATAATTAAACATCAAAGATAATTATACTAGGTTGGTAAGCATGAGTCTCTTCCTATTTTTAATAGTACTTTTCAGTTAGCTAGAACGCTTTTTAAGAGCACGCCCTTTGAACAAGTGGAAGAATACACGTGGGACGAGCATCTCTGTAACGCCTGAACGCCGCTGCGCTCGATTCATGGTAAAAGGAAAGACTGGCACATACACAGAGAGAGAGAGAGAGAGAGAGAGGGAGAGAGACGCGAGGAAGGGACAAGCCAAAGGGAACAAATAAAACTAGACTGTAGAGACAGCTGGTCGCTGGGGCTCAATTCCTCCCCCTTCTCGCGGGGAGAAACATGGCACGGCAACGGCGACGGCGAACAACAAGCCCATATGATGCACGCACGAATGCACACAACCATGCTGCTTGAACGTGACACGACGCACATGCGCGTCAACTACCTTCCTATATTCCGATCACCCTCCAAGATTACTGATATATCAGCGATCTTGAAAATTCATTTATAATTCTTTTCCATTTCAAGTCAAATTTTCTCTACAGTCTCACAAACTAAACACGATTACGTTCATTTCAGAGAGCAAACTATACCTTACAATTTAATGGATATCGTAAGATATTTTAAGTAGCATACAAGTTTCGATTATTTTGCACTTGTGTACTTTTTAAGTCTTTTTAAAAAGATGAAATAAATCTCTTTAAATAATATTCCACATATTGGTATTAAAATAAAATATGTCCAGTTAGAGCTAATTTACAAATTAATATTTGAAGAATAAGATTTTAGAAGAAGTTCGAAATTAATTCTTACGATAAAAGTATTCGGAGGAATAAAAAATGCGGTTTACATAATAATATAAATATTCATTATAAATAGAATAATTTATAGTTTATAATTCATTAATGTTTACTTTTGGAAGAATACTAAAATACTAAAGCATACAGCAGAACATATGTTATTCTTCTGCGCATACAGACAGCATACGTGACTATTGTCATGTATTCCTAAATTATACAGCTTGAGAAAATAATTTCTGTATATGATGGTAATTTATAATGTAAATATGTAACAACAGATTTTTTTTAGTAAAATGAGAAATTTAACTAATCTAAAATTATAATTTACATTTTTAAAAAGTATATATATTTTATATATATGTAATTATAACGAATAAAATTATATTCTATATAATTATATATGTATTATAACGAATAAAATTATATTATATATGTAATTATAACGAATAAAATATAATAAATATATATGATTATTTTAACGAATGAATATTATGAATATAGATATATCTATTTATGCAAATAAGAACTTTTATGCATATGTCTACCTAGCAACTCATAAAACTCATTCATATTTGCTGAATGTTTGAATGTCAAGTAGAACTTCCAATTTTAAACATTAATTATGAGTATTAGTATTAATTGAAAATTGGCTAAACTTCCTATTGCACTAATCTGAGAAGAATTTAAAGTAATGTATCATATTTTAACAATATAGTCATATTAATTGGTCAAAATGCAATTTCAAAATTTAATAATTAAACATATAAATGCATTCAACCAATCTTATTTTCATAACACAATAATTTCCATTTTAAACATTAATTATAAGTATTAGTATTAATTGAAAATTGGCTAAACTTCTTATTGCACTAATCTTAGAAGAATTGCATTTAAAGTAATGTATCATATTTCAACAATATAGTCATATTAATTAGTCAAAACGCAATTTCAAAATTTGATAATTAAATACATAAATGCATTCAACCAATCTTATTTTCATAACACAATAATTTTCCATGATATTTTAATCAATAAATATCTCGAATATATATAAATTTATATATTATACTTTATTAAAATACTCATATATTATATACTTATCTCCTTAACTAATGGTTTTCCGATAAATAATTTCAGTTTGATATATTTTTACAGAAAATAACGAACTGAATTAAATATATTAAAAATATAATATTAAATATAAATATAATACATATAATATATATTAATATATATATTAAAAAATATACGATTTTACTTAAAAAAAGCAAACTTGCTTCCTACGCATCAACATTAAAAAATAATATATGAATTAATCATCGTTAAAAAATAGTTGAATGAATTAATCTCCTCTCGAAATTATTTAACTTTGGTCTAAAACATTTCTGGAAAATGATTAATTGTTTCAGCTTCTTAAGTGACTCACTCTGTATACATATATATAAACTGTATGTGTATTTTTATATACGCTGTGAGTCAACAAGAAGTCTGACTAAAATGATTTGTGTTCTATTGACTTCATGAAAAAATGTTTGAAATGAAATTTGTTGAGTTTAAAATGGTGTTAATCAGACAAATACATATTAATTTTTGATGCTTTACATTTTTCGAAATAGCAAAATATTTTTGTTAATGTATATACGTATGAATGTACATATATACATATTCACATCAATGAAAACATTTTATAAATGCTAATGGAGTATGTTTATACATATTAATTGCAAATATTCTTATCCTATCTTTTCGTTCAATTAAAAGTTATTGTAATCTAGTAAAATTAGATAATTATGTAAATAAACGTTTTTAATTTTGCGACACTTTATCCACGTGAAATAAAATATACTACCATAATAATTATCATATGTTATGTGTAATTAAATAGCACTTTTATCACAAATGAAATGCAAGTTATAAACGCAATTTATAATTTCCCGGAATATACTCATTTACTTCAATGCAAGTAAGATAGGCTTTTCCCATTTCTGCTCATCGTTTAATGCTTTAAAATCGATATAGAAGAGAGACATGTAATAACAAATTTGTTGATCATTTTTTCACATTTGATTTTCTTTTAATTTGAGTAATATGATGTCATTACAGAATATTAAAATCATTAAATTTCGCATATTGTACATATTGAATATTGTACATAAAATTATTAAATGTTCAATTTATACAATTTAAGGTTACTATGAAAATACCATGATATAAAAACAACGAGCCACTTTAATATTATTATCAGGATTTTAAGCAAACAGAATAGGGATAATGCATATATGCAGTTATTAACGATGATTAAAAAACTAGTGATTAATGCGTTATATGTCTAAACATTTACATTATTATCGTATATTTTGCTAGTATTAAAACCATCCAAGTAGCAGAGAGACCACTAATGCGATAGGTGTTTTTAAGTGCGAGTCAGGCTTCGATTGTTGAATGGCTTCCGTTTCCATCGCTTTAAGAGCTTAAAACTCGCTTTGGAAAGGGGGAAGAAAATCGTCTGGCAGAATTTTATTCTTCCTCTTTTCTTTTGTTTGCACAGGAAACGAGAAAAACACAGCGAGAACGTGGCCAGAGGATGAGAAACGGTGTAGTGAAACGAGGTCAAACTGCGAGGTCGAACTTCTTTTATCGCCTTTCTTTTTGAAAATATCGTCTATGTATTTTTGTTCGTGTACGCACTTCGAACTTTCGAGTTTCACATATGCATTCCGTGTTATTTCGATTTTTTAACTTAACCAACTTTGGACGTAATGAAAATGTCCCATTTAACTTGGTATCAAGGTACAGAAAAAGGAAAAGTAATTGGAACTGTAATTGTAACTAGTAATAAGTTTTATAACTAGTAATAAGTTTTGTAACTAGTAATAAGTTTTGTAACTAGTAATAAGTTACTAATTGTAACTAGAATAATAATTGTAAATAGTAATTACTATTATTACTAGTATAGTAGTTAGTATTAAATCGAAGAACTGATTTTCGAATACATCATCATCGAGGTAGCATTTGAACAAAATAATTAATTACTTAAAAAAATAGAACGATTTTGATAAAAGAATCAACTGACAAACAAATCCTGAAACTAACATCGACACAAAAATAAGTTACATATAAATAGTTACAAAAATAGAGATACAATTACTCACACAATTAAAAGGTAACAAAAGTGCATATACACTATCAAAATAAAAAACGATCTATACATGCCCAACACTTCAATTTCTGATGTGCACAATATATACATAATACCATTATATGATATATTGTGAAAAAAATCTATGTAGTTCAAGAATAGTAGGAAAATGTTAGAAAAACATATTTTTAAAACACCATGTAATTAGTTTAGAATCAGATATTATTGATTTTTTACCTGATTGATAATATTAATGTAAGAGCTAGTGGAACATTATTATATATATATTTGAATAACATCCACATATAATTACAAATCAAATTAATATTAAAAATTATTAAAAACTATATTAATATTAATTTTTATTTTCACTCGATATCATCAACTTATAGATTTGAATTAGTTAGAATATCTAATTTTTATTTTCATTCTGTATTACAATAAATAAAGAAAATCATGAAAATCTTAAGAAGAATTAATATAATACTAAATGAAAAAAAATTTTAGTCTTATACAATTATTGCTTCCAGAATTTTCTTCTAACCACTAATACATTTTTATAATCACTAATAATTTTAGAAACTGAAGTAATAGACACACCTAAGTCAATAAATTCACAAAATTCTTCTGCGACAAGTTTATCTTTATCCATTATGTTTATTCACAAACAATTAAACATGTTTATCGATTATTACATTACAAGTATCTTATAATCATTCTATATACATAAGTAGAGACCTGGGTTTAGGTTAGGTTTAGGTTAGATTGTTAGGTTAGATTTAGGTTAGGTTTAGGTTGTTTTATCATTATTCGCAACAGTATATCTCCAGCAGTATGCGATTAGTGACTCTACACATAGAACTTTGGAGTAGCAGCTTCGTATTTCATTCGTATCATTTTTTTTATTGAATATAAATTCATTGAAGGATAAGTGAGCTATAGCAAGGAAAGCAACAGATTGATAACGTTCAGTCACAGTACATGTTATTCAATTTTTGCATGTCAAATAACGTATTTGAAAGTTTGATAATATGATGAAAGAATTATAAATTATTTAAAAGGATCATCGATAAAAGATTTTAACAATTATTATTCATTTTAACAATTCAATATGAATTTTATGCGATATGTAAAATCATATAGATCGCAACCAATGTTAAGTAAAATACTTAAATAATTTTCTTAAATTCAAATTCCATGAATAATGATATATTAAAGATATGCAGTAATGATTTGCTTACAAAAATATGTTTCAGTAACTTGAAGTTACAATGTAATACAATCTAAACAGAATATTGCTCATTCCGTAAGTATGCAGGTATCAGAGTTCTACTCTTTCAACTACTTATTATCACTTCGTATCGAGTTTCGACTGTGATGAAATTGGAATCAATGACAATAATGTAACATTCGATTTCAGAAAATTTCATCACTCAGAAGGAATTTTATTACTCTTATTGACATTCAGTAATAATTCAGTAATAATAATAATAATAATCCAAGAAGCAATATTTTTAATGAATTTTATTTATTATTAATTCTATTCTATCATTCATCTGATCTTTTTTTATCTAGACTAATACTAAAATTCAGTAAATCCATTCTTTTGCTAATCATTCATCACATTTATGGTAAAACTAAAAATATACATAAAATAAGACATTTTTGTAAAATATACATAAAATAAGACATTTTTGTAAAATTAAATAAATAATCGTAGAAATAGATAACAATGCAAATTAATATATTAATGTATTAATTCATTGTTGATATTAAGTATTACCGGCAATATAATAATAGGCAAAATTAATATTCTATCTCATAATATGCTATTAATTACAACAAATTGGTTTTCATATAGAACATAAATTGGTTTCCACTAATCATGTAAATACAAATATTTTAATAACTATGCGGTTTTATGCTGGATTGGAATTCATACATATATAAAAATTTTAATATATTTTATTTAAACGTAATTGAAACAAGATGCTATTGATTCTCCCCTCTATTAATGATTTTTCATTCATATAACAGAAATTCAGGATTCAAATAGGTGAATTCAAGTAGAAAGAGTTCATTTAATCAGGTACTAACTAAAATTTATTTTAAACAAATAAAGTTCATATAAATGGAGTTCTATCCAAGATCTATAACTAATTCTACTCGTATAACTAACAAAGCATAATCTTCAATCCAGAAATTTATAATATTCATGTTACATGTGTATTTTCAAAGTTGTCTTGAATTATTTATCAAATTCTTGTATTTCTTGAGAAAAGAAAAGAAAAATTATATTAAAGAAAGTTTTAATAAAAATCAGTTATATCTTATAATCCTCTTCTTTTGTCTTATCTTTTTTCATCTACTATAATAAAAGACAAAATTATCTCATATGTACGTTCGTAATGTATGATGTAATAGGATTCTAGAAATTATCTGATTGTCCAAGCACAAAGTATCATGCAATTTCATAATTATTTAAAATATCGCACGTGAAGAAACAGTTTGCGAATTAATTGAAAAATTGCCGAACATTCAGAATTCGATTTTACACCTACAGAATGAATTTCGACAGGAGAAAAAAAATTGCATCTTTGCATGTTCTCCTACAGAATATATATATATATATATATATATATATATATATAATATATTTATATATAAAATATATTTGTATATATATATATATAAAAAATTATATTTTATAATTTTCTGAATTTCTAAATTGCAGTAAGTGAAATAATCTGAGATATGATGTTATGCATAACAATACTGTGTTTGTTATACATTTTCACTTTCTTTGCATATGTTGCAATGTTTCGTTATTTTCTCTTTGGCATCAGCGATATTTCAAGGAAAACAATCAGGACATTTCAGACGAGATGGGTTGGTACGTATTGTTTAATGTATTTTCATTTCTGACTTTTATACTTTTTTATACTTCTTTTTCGTTTTTCTAATAAATCACGAACCATGTCTTATACTGTTTCATCTGCAAATAGTAAGAGAGAATTATAGAAAAAAAGAACATTTTTTTAAGGATTTGATCCATGCGATCCATATGTGATGATTATAATACAATGGTTGTGCCAAACTTAAACAACTAAACTTGGAGAGTTTAATCTATAATTTTAAATTATATTTATAAATCTCTAATTTAAGCAAAACGAACAAAAAAAATATATATATATATTATAATAAAATTTGTTATAATATATTATAATAAAATTCGTCAACAAACAGAAAAAAGAGAATATAAATAGATATTGTATGCATGATATAAGTAATGACACGTTTTTCAATACTGCACACAGAAATTAAATGTACTATTACATCAGTGTAAGTTACATTACAGTAGTCATTAACTACATAATTTTTATCATATGGTAACAATTTCGTTGTTACAAATTTTAATTCTTTGTTTCAAACTTTATTTCCTTATCGATGAATAATAGAATTATGAAGTTCTTTTGAAAGTTTTCACTGATTGTGAATTTCAATAAAACTAATTTCCATATGTAAAAATCGAATCAAATAATAAAGAAAAATACATTATCAAATCGCTTTCATACATACAATATTTGTTTAAATCTCTGCAAAAAGCTGACGAATTTTTATATAACATTTTTTCACACCCTGTATATGCAGTAATTAGAATACTATTTCCTAAACTTTTTGGAATTATTTACATATATGGTGTTCACTTATTCGTCGCAAAGCACTGATTTTTTATTCAATCAAACAGTATTATACATATTTGTACCATTTGTACTATTTTTTTTCTTTTTTTTTATACAGTTTTTCATGTAAAGTCAAAGATGACTACTAGTTATTCAAAAACATCAATTTTCCTTTATGTAATATACACTGACCCAAGAAAGTATTTAAAACATAATATACTTACAATGGAAATGGACATAGAATCTCCAGGATAATAGATATTTTTTAAATTTCTATGATACATGAGATACTTATGAGGATTATGTATATTAAAATCGAACAACTGAAAGATGCAATGAATTCTGAGGGAGAATGATTTTAACTAACACAAAATCATAGGTCACAAAAGTATTAAAAATTATAATATATGAATCTTTCATATTAATTACAACTTGACTGGAGAACGTAAACAAAAATTACTCACTTCACATGCAATTAGTCTGCTACAAAGACAATGTAGTATTTCTGTTACAATTGTATTCTTCTGAAATCAAGTGCTCATAAAATGAATCACAGAATTGAAAATAAAAAGAGTAGAAAGAGAATTGATAAGAAAGGTATAAAAGTATAAAAGTATAAAGAAAGAGAATTGATAACAAAAGCATAAAAGTATAAAGGTACAAGGGAAATCTGTAAAGAGTATTTTGAAACTTATAAAAAGAAACATACAATACATTATATTCTTAGAATATATAAAAATAAAGAAAATATTGCGAATAAATCTTTACTGGACAACCAAATTAATGGAGAAAGAAGAAAAGACTAATTTGTCATATTCAAAAAAGGACTGTAATTATTGTACTTCTGAGTAACAACTGACGTTAATGGTAGCAACACAGTTTAACAAAGAACTGCATTATCTCAGTAGATTATTGAGTGAAACACGGTTTAAATGCACGAGCTCCAAGGAAAAAATCATTCACTAATAAAAAGAATAAAGTCTTACGTTCAAAATACTTCAAATAATTATCAAATATAACTTATTAACAAAGATAATTCTTTTTTAGAGTACAGTATTGTTCTCCGATGAATGTAAATTTGATGTTTTTGATAGTGATGTAAAACTGCATAGAGGAAAGATATGGGATTGAATTCAAAAAATCAACGGCTACAGTAAAGTATGGTAAAAGATCATGGTATGGAACTGCATGAAAGCAGGTAGAATGGGAAATCTTTTTATTGATGAATTTTGGGAATGGGAATTTTTATTGATGGGATTTTTGATAAGATGAAATATTTGAAAAGTTTGAAAGAAAATTTGAAGGAAAGGATGGATAAACTAAATTTGCTAGAAAACGATTTCAACCGTACGATTCAAAGCGTACGACTAAAATTGTTAAAAAAATGCCACAGAACATTTTTGGGACGAGATGCACAGAAGATTAAGAATTACAAAAGTTGACGAATTAAAGCAAAAAAATTCGTGAAATATGGAAATCTATTGATGTAAGTGTTACTTCAAAGTTAGTATTTTCCATGGAAAATCATTTTTGAGAAGCGACAAAAGGTGGATCGACTTCTTACTGAAATTCAAAAAATATTTTTATAATGTGATCATTGTGAATACTCTTGTGATGAAATTGTTTTGTAAATACAATATAAAATAAATAAATAATATAAATAAAATCATATGTTTCAGATGCATGTTGTTAGATTCTAATGAAATTAATAGAAATTTAAAAATATCCTAGAAATTCGGTGTCCATTTCCATTGTAAGTATATCACGTTTTAAATACTTTTGTAAGCCAGTGTATTCGATAATAGTCGATCTTCCAATATCGAATTTTCATAAACTACAACATAATTACTTTCCTGAATGCTTCTTACAGCCGCTGCATGTTAATAATCGGTTGTATTTTACAATTTTCATCATTACCATATTAATTATCTACATCAGTAAAATGTAAATATTTTCGAACATTCATGAATTTCTTTCTGGTTATAATTTCGATACATCGTTATTTCAGAAAGCCATCCATCGAGGCCATTAATTCTACATACTCTATTGAAGGTCTTCCTGTCGTCTATATTTATTTGGCATTTTTACTGTTAATTGGAGGAAGTTTTTCATTGATAAAAAAATTTTAACCAAATCCAGGAGAATCCATATATAACTTATAATTCAGGAGAACACTTTATAATAACGAATCAAGATTAAACTGCTACGCGATAAGTGTGCTTTTACGACTTTTAATATTTACAACATGCAATTTAACTCTTTCAACTCTGGAGGTAACAAAATACAAAATTTTTCTCTATAAAAAAGTAAGAAATTGCTTTGAAAATTATCACTTTTTAAAATATCATAAAAAATAAATTATATTATCACAATAATGATAAACAAATAAAGAATATCGAATTTTACCGTTGTACATTAATTTTGGCTAATTTATCTTAAAACAAATGGACGCGCAACAACACACTGAAAACAAATCGAGTTCAAAGGATTAATGATAAAAGAACATTGTTAGTACACGTTGCCATGAGCAACAAAAGACAAGACGTAAAATACGTATCTTATTAAAATCATTAAGAGATCGATAGATATTAAATCACAAAATATTATCAAAAATTACAAAGGCATTCAGTAAACATGCTAGAAGATATAAAAAGTAATACAGGGTGTCCCGTAATTGGTGGTACAACCGAGTAGAAAATGATTTTACGTGAAAAAAAAAAAAAAAAAAAAAAAAAAAAANTTTAAAAAAAAAAAAAAAAAAAAAAAACGAAAAGGAAGAGTAAAATTTTTCCACTGAAGCCTTTCTTTCCGAGAAAATCGAATTTGAAAAATTGTCAAATATACTTGAATTTAATTAATTTCGCTGGACAAAAATAAGTAAAGAGCGTAGAATAAAATTGTCTTAGTACGCGTACACTTGGTAAATTTTCAAACTCGATATGTTTAAAAGTGAAGCATCTTATAGAAAAATTTTATTCTACTCTTCCTTATTCATTTTCGCATGTAGATCTCCTATCAATAATTTCCTTCTATCACGTCTAGAATTAGCTAAATTCGAGTATACTAGATGAAATTTTTAAATTTAATTTTCTCGAAGGCTTTAATTAAAATTTTATTCTTTCTTTTTGATTCATTTAATATTAAAACAATTTTGCAAAAAATAATAATAAACTTGAGCTCATTTTAAAGCTTAAAGCCCTTACTCTCAAAATGTATTAATCATTTTATTCGAAAATGTTTTTAGAAACGGGTGAGTAAGTAAAGATACTTTTCTCCACGAAAATGTTATAAATTGTCATAATACACGATTTCATAAAATTATAACAGTTTCCATATTTAGTATACAAATATTTCAATGTCCGAGTATTAATGGGATTCACTGTAAATACGTAAATACTTTGAATTTTCTTCTCAATGAACATTTATGAACTAATTAATCACAATAATTGATTATAAATGTATATTGGCCCGGAATTTTATTACGAAATATAACATTACTAATAACATTACTATACAAAACTAATTTTCATTTTTAATGCATATCATTATAGTGAGCTAAAGCTCGGTTATATCATTAGCTTACAATCTATTGCAAATAACTAAGTCAAACAATTTTCTTCCCACAAGAGCAAAATTTATAAATTAACTATAAAAAAAAATACAATTACAAGAAATTGAAAATTAGAAATTACTTGTATTTTATTGAATAATTAATTACTTGTATTTTATTGAATAACAACTTGCATATTATTATGAATAGTACGAATAATCTATGTTACCCACATATGATAATCTATGTCACCCACATAATTTTTATTTCATCAATTTTTAGTTAAAATAAACTACTAC
The DNA here is from genome assembly GCA_002806875.1 of Lepidotrigona ventralis hoosana. NCBI lineage: Eukaryota > Metazoa > Arthropoda > Insecta > Hymenoptera > Apidae > Lepidotrigona > Lepidotrigona ventralis. The sequence continues at coordinate 111,158 of NIPQ01091160.1, read as the reverse complement.
GTAAAAAACTGATCTGCACAGATGCTATTTTGTTGTTCAACATTTAATTATTCAATGTTTCATGTTGACACGTTGAGTGCCAAAGCAATTTTGAGTTTCACTTGGATTTTAAAAAATTTAAAATTATTAATATTTAAAAAAAGAGATTGTCATTCATCAAATAGCAATGCAGAGATCAATGTTAAAAAATAATGCAAACAGCTGAAAAAATCTAATATGTTAATTCCTTCTTAAAAATTGAAGTGTGTGTATATATATATACACATGTATACATACAGAAGACAGAATTATATATGTGGACAGACTATGGCCGACGAGGAAATATGAATGCAGTTTGAAGATATTAGCATTAGTGTCATATCTTTAAATTTCATATATTATGTATCCTCATAGATTTAATGAAAAATTGAAAATAATATTTACATTTTTGCACAAGTAAGCAATATTAAATAAAGGAAAACATTAGCACTATAATTAAAACAGAGCAAAATTAACGATCTTCAATCAGATATTCTGATAAACAGATGTTCCGTTCAAATAATCAGTTCGATTAATTACTTTTTGAAACTAAGTAGTCGAAGACTACTTAGAGTCGAAAATTTTACTAAAATAGCATTTGATTATTCTTACACTGAAATGTTAGTTGAAATCTAAAGGAATGAAACATACAAAACAGAATTGATAAAATCTCTAAAAAATATTCAATTCATTGATAACACATCATGTTGTTCCACACGTTATTCTCGACAGACTGTGAATTGATTGAAATCAAGATTAAAGAATTATCATACATATCCTTTGTTTATCTCAATTACAAAACTTGCTTAATAAACAACTATCAGTAACAGCAAAATGTGTTTACAAGGAACTAAAACAAATCAAACAATTAAAATTGAAGATTATCAACAACCTACTAATAAAATAACTTTCCAATTGTTTATTTATTTTATTCATTAATAATCATAATCTAAAGATATATAAATTGTTTTCAATATATAAGTAATAGAAGTACCCGAACAAGCCTGCAGTATCTACATATATTCCTAACAATTACCAACTAAATAAATCAGGACTAAATTACTTAATTTATTAAAATCCTTCATATTTAGACAGCTATAATATTTTTTGGAACTCTGACTCAGGTAAGAAAATTGAAAAAAGTTATTCTAACCTATAAAATAATCTTAATGAAACTTCCAGTACAGTCTATCTAATTCTACATAGTGCAAATACCTACAAATGCGAATGTATTTATATTAGTAAACGAATTATTTAAAATTAAAGGATTAATAAATGTAAGAATATCTCAAGAATAAGAATAGCTCAATGGAATTCCAAATAGAAGTGCAAATATATCTTCTTATGGTAATATTCATTAAAAGTTTTCAATTTCATATGAAAAAATGTAGTGTTCCTGGAATCATAGAATGGAAAAAATAATTAATCATAGACTTTGCTAGATATTTGAATCTAACAACATATCCATATTTCCATATCATTTTATTTTATCATAAATTAGTTGGTAAATATAAAATCACTTTTACATGTGATGGTCAACTAAATAAATTTCAATAATATTAATATCAATGACTAAAATTTAGCCTTTCACCGAGATATTCATTAAAAACATATAAACAAAATGTATAACAACTTATCCAATCCTAAAATTGTATAAAACAGTGCTTTTGTCACAAATGACAATTTTTAATTTCAATAAATGAAATACCATATTTTCAGTATTTGCACTATTCGAAGCTAATTTGTGGATACTGCAACTATATAGATACCTAATCCAAAAATCAAAATAGACGATACATGCTCTAAATTTGTGCCATTGGATTTTATTAAAATCTCATACACACATTACAAAACTTAGAAACGAATGCGATTTAAAATACTAAAAATAATAGCTGCCATGAAGGACAAATAAATAAACAAGTACTCACACATAATGTAACAATATATTTCAAATATACTACTAAATTACCTAACAACATGCATAACATAAAAACGTTTGAAGTTAATAATAAAATACAATTATATGATACTATGATTTCTCACAGTGTAACCGATATGGTAACACTGCTTCTGCGAATCCACTCTTGTTGTCTAAGGTAATAATAACGAGGAAAATCCAAACCGAATGGAGGTTCGCAGATTTATCACACGCCTACGTTGCAAACGAACCGGTTCTTCGTATACATCTACTTCCTATCTATTCAATAGTTCGTTTCAATCGGATCGACGGCAAATTTTACCAGCGCTCTCTAATCTGATCAGAGAAACAGAGCTTTGAAAGTAGTTTCTTCGAGAATGGCACAATGAATAAATAGGTACACGTAAATTTAATTCGATATAAATATTTAAATTATTTATATCGAATAAATTACTAACTAGACTCTTTCAGTAAGAATTACTGAAACGTATCATTAATTTTATTATCAAATGGTAAATAACTTTTTCTTAGTATTCTGTCGAAATTAAATTCATACTGAATAAAATTTCGCGTTTGTATAAAAAAAATTCGTTTTACGTGTACCAATATTCAATGTTTAATATTTTGTTTACTTTTCATCGTCTAAAAAATGTACGGTACTTTATAGCATTGTAATAATTCTATATTTTTACAAGTATTTGATACTATTTAATTAACATTATTTTTTAACATCATTACAACATAACTTTCTTTTATAAGTTTGTAGAGACAAAGGACAAGAAATGCAAGTGACGCGTCTTTATGAATCTTACATATTATGGTTCTTGTTGACTAGGCAATCTAATCTACTATTTGTTAGGACTTTGTTTATTCACAAAACCACAATTGTTATAGAACTAAAATTAATCGCGCTCATTTTTCTCTTGAAACTAGAACCACGTTGGAAATTATTTACAACATATCATCATACTATATGACGATGTATATACATAATTTTTTTTGTTTATAGCTTTAAACAAATTTAGATAATTTAGATAATGCCATATACATAATATATCCTTCGCGTGTGATATAAAAATATAGTAGACATAGTGAAAAAAATTTGTAAAGGTAAAAAAAAGCAATTTCAACGAACACACGCGCGAGTGTTTTATACGCAGTGCACAATACGTACGTATACAAATGTATGCGTATGTAGAGAAGCACAGCGTGGGAAGGCATGGGAAAATTGTATAGAAGGACCAGGGTTCACAGCTGGAGGGGAAACTACAGACAGAAGGGAACGTCGACTCGTTGGACGCTCCGTTGAAGCGCAGAGAGGCAAGCAGCGGAGGGTCTTTCACGATGAGTGGGGCACCGCACAGCGAAGGGAGAGCCAGGGAGGCAAATAGTGAGGCGGCGAGCCAGACCTGTGCTGCCTCCAGCGCTTGAGGGTTAAGGCCCGTTACGCAACGTAATAACCCACTGAATGTTTTTTAAAAAACATCGTGCAGGCACAAACTAGTCAGAAACTCGGCACAAACTTGTTATAAATTCTACCAGGGTTAAAAAAAAATTAATGCACAACTTCCATGCTTTTATTGTCTTTTCTTTGTTATATAATATGTTATTATCTACCTTACATAATATCAATTTATTAATTTATATATTTCTGCGAAGCATTATAATTTCAATTCATAGTACCAATAATACCATGAAAAACGTGTAGCATATATGTAAACATCAATATTGTATCTGAACAGACAAACAGCAGCGTAATTCTTACCGTGTTAGATCGTCTTATGGACTTCATAAAATAAATTACAACTTTCATAGTGAGTTTTCAAATTAATGAAATACTTCAATTTCATTCTCCGATACTACGAAACGAAATCTAATCTTTGTCAATGCTTTCTGATATTCTGTGTACGCACAAGCGTATATTATATATACACAACGTTGCCGAATTTCTGTCAAGCGGAGAAAAATGGCCACCGAACAGGAATAGAGAGAGAGAGAGTAAAAAGAGATGGGCACAGAGAAGAGAGAAAGAGAAAAAGAAAAGAGATGAAAGTTGGAAAAAGAAAAAGAGACAAAGGCCACTGTGTGAGAGAGAAGCGTGAAAGCCACTAATACCATGAGCAAAAGAGGGGACAAGATGAAAGGGGAGGATACTCGACCCAGTAGCGTAACTACCATGAAGCAAATATGCGTAAGGAATAGATACATATATGTTATGTATAATGAAACTGATCGATCTACAGTTCTTGATAAAATTACAAGTACAACAATGTTAACAAATTTAGAAAAGAAAATGGTTCGACAATTCGATAGAATTGTAGAAACTGTTTTAAGTTTATACTTTTTATTTAGAATTAAATTCACACACGAATAAATAAATTCTTAAATATAATGTAAATAAAAAGTAAATATCAAGTAAAAAGTTTGAAACGCGGTGTATTAATTATTTAAAAATATTTCAATTAAATAAATTATATACTTCATGATGTTACGTATTTATAAATTTTATAATAATAAATAAAACCACGTGATAATTCAGATCGTTTGGTAGTTAATGACATCAGTCTTAGTAGTTTTGTAAATAGATTTTACGTACTAATGAACGTATTATCTAGCAAAATAAAAGTGTATTGCTAAATAGAAGTTCCCGTTCATCCTGCTACGGATATTTTTTGTGAATGCTCGAGAAGGGAATCGAGCGGCCGTATGTTTCCCTCTTCTGATTACGCCATTGGCTCGACTCAGCGAGGCAGCACGAGGCAACCGGCTGCGCTGTTGCCAAGCGGAAATCACAGACCTACGGCATTTTCTTCTTCTTCCACAAAGAGATACGTTCGCTTACCGTGTTGCCTCCAGCATCAAGTAATGCTCAGAAATAAGTATCCCGATAATTAAATTAATCTATTTAATACCATTTATTTGATATAAACGATTAATCTGAAATTATCTTTCCTAAATTATTAATCTCGGCTATCGTCAATACTGTCGAAAAATATTTTTAGACTAGACTAGTAAATCTTTCTCAAATTTAGAATATCTAGCATGTAATAGCACAAATTTCCTGTTATTAGACCTGTCTTTCAACTAAGTTGAGATGGTGCAACAGAAAGATAGTAAATACTATTCGAAGATTGGCATGTGTAGAAAGTGAAATTTTAAAATGATCAGAAAATGATTTTAATACTTTCACTGTTACTACTACAATGTCGATAATTGACAGGTTTTATAAATTAGAGAAATCGCAATAGAATTCGACTGAAATGCTATTTCTCAATATTTTTGTATTAACAAATAATATATCATTTAAATTATTTACCGTTTGAATGTACATAGCAAATGCAATGTTAAAATAATAACATTTATGTATATTGCTACTAGTAGAACAGTATATACATTGGAACAATTAAAAAATTATCAAAAATAAACAAAATATTACAGAGTTTTGACATTCTTAAGAAATGTTTGTTTTATATAGCGTAATAAAAATCTATATTTACAATGTTTTGTAACGTTTCAAGAATAAAAAAGTTGTCGAATCATTTAAAATCAATTTTCCAATAAATACATATTACTAACTGAAAATCCTGAACAACTTGTTATGCTAAAAATTATTAGTCTCACCATGTTTGATAATAATTAAAAATAGAAGCATATTCATAGATTTATCAAAATGATTCATACAAACATTAACCTTTTGATCAAATATGTAATTTTAATTTTTTCAAATTATACTCTTGCCTAATGAATTAAACTACTGATCAAATTTTTGAATTATCATTATTACCTACTGCCATTGACAATGAGTATAGTGCGTGCGGAATAAAATTTGGCAGAAAGCAATTAGAATTTCAGCTGCGTAGAACTAGCACCTAAACTTCTTAGTATTTATCATCTGGTAAGCTAAATTTAGCGAGAATAAGATTTTACAATAAAAACAAATTCAAACGAATAAACTGACATTAGCTTATATTTAATTTGTACAAAAATTTATAGAAAAGAAAAAATAAATCAACAATTTTCAAATAATACGCCTGTATAATTTATTGATTTACTGATTAAGTTGTTTTTTAAATAATATACATTATTTACAAGTAAATTGTTTTTTAATGCATTAATAAATTAATACATTCGATATTTCCAATTTCACATATCGATCTTCGTAATTGAAATTAATTCACTGTAATATGCTATGAAGATTTTTTTATTGGCTACACGATACAATAAAAATATATAGTTATATGAAAAAAAATATTACTGATTTTGAAAAGTCTTTGAAAAAAATATTCTTTTAGATACCATTCATGTTAAAAAATATTTTGTATTATCACAATTCGCAAAGATATTTAGGTTGCCTCGCTTAAATGAATCAACCTGTATAATACCATTTAATTATTCTCTGATAAAAATACTTTTCTATCTCTCTAGTTGTTCAAAAATATATGTGTGTATGTAATTCTATCGAGTCATATATAAAATAGACAGAACACTAACAATACAATGAATATATACTTGCTATTTTATATATAAGTTTATATACAAGTTTATACCGTTTAAAACAATTAAATAAATTGTATTCAGTCAACAAAACGAAAATCTATAAGATTGAAAATATAGATGAAATAAAATTACTAGTATATAGTATATAGTACATAGTACATAGTATATATATAGTATATAGTACATAGTACTAGTATATAGTATATAGTACATAGTATATAGTACATAGTATATATACATAGTATATAGTACATAGTATATATACATAGTATATAGTACATAGTATATATACATAGTATATAGTACACAGTACATATACATAGTATATAGTACACAGTACATATACATAGTATATAGTACACAGTACATATACATAGTATATAGTACACAGTACATATACATAGTATATAGTACACAGTACATATACATAGTATATAGTACACAGTACATATACATAGTATATAGTACACAGTACATATACATAGTATATAGTACACAGTACATATACATAGTATATAGTACACAGTACATATACATAGTATATAGTACACAGTACATATACATAGTATATAGTACACAGTACATATACATAGTATATAGTACACAGTACATATACATAGTATATAGTACACAGTACATATACATAGTATATAGTACACAGTACATATACATAGTATATAGTACACAGTACATAGTACTAGTATATAGTACACAGTACATAGTACTAGTATATAGTATATAGTACATAGCACTAGTATATAGTATATAGTACATAGTACTAGTATATAGTATATAGTACATAGTACTAGTATATAGTATATAGTACATAGCACTAGTATATAGTATATAGTACATAGTACTAGTATATAGTATATAGTACATAGTACTAGTATATAGTATATAGTACTAGTACTAGTATAGTACATAGTACTAGTATATAGTATATAGTACATAGTACTAGTATATAGTATATAGTACATAGTACATAGTATATATTATGCTCGCTATTCTTCTATGGCATGCACGGCAATAACAAGTCGCGAAGATAAAAGTACACAAACACAAAATTAAATTATTAAGTGCACGTATTATTCCTCGAATGTTCCATGTATTGCCTTAGGATCGAAATGCGTGTCTTTTGAAAATTAAACATACTTCTATTTACTTATTTTGCGGCGATATTTGACGTAACGACGTCGACAAAAAATATCACGTAAATCGCAATTTTATAATACGTCTTCGTGACGATTTCCAACGAAAATAATAATTTACAGCGTCCAGGAAAAAAAGCTCGAACGCGAACGTTTGTTCTCTCTGCTATAATGTCTTCAGCATATCGAAACAAGAATATCGATGGAGCAATACCACCACGGTGGCCNAAAACCACATTTAAAAAAAAAAAAAAAAGTCAATACGAAATGGAGGTCGATAGCGTGATGTCCTCGAAGCCAATCGGCAATTTTACAATGCCGTGGCCTCTCGCATGAAAGATGTACATGGTATACACGCTCGTGGTATATACGTGTGCTCTGTTGCCACGTCTTGATTCAGTATAGCTAACAAAATACGTTTTCCCCACGAATCCTCGGCTTTATACCGTACCACTGACTGATCTTAAGGCGACGTCAGCGATATGAGCATATCTCTTTAAGCAAAGCACTCCACATTAGCTGTTGATTCTCGATATTATAGCTAAACTTTTAATCAATAACTAAACTCGTCTACATTTTTAGCAATGCTTCAGTAAAAATAATTGATTATAAATCGTCAATATTCTATGAACATTGAATGCATTCTTTGAAACAAAATATTTTATTTGAAACATTTTGCATCTTTTTTTATAATATGAGCTAACTCTAAAAACTACATTAATCAACATTCGTAAATTGTTAAGAATACTAAGAAAAGAATAAAAACAACATTGTTACTAATGTTATTTTTAAAATTTGTTTTATTATTGTTTTCCATTTATTTCGTAAGCATTGAATTTCATGGATTTGTATTTCTACAACTTTCTAACTCTGTTAGTTTATGATCTCAATTAATATAAAATATTAATATAAAATTGATTTTTGATTCGATTTTCTTGAAAATCAGACTTCATATTTCTTGTGACGTGAATTGCGACATGATATTCGACCTTGTATTTAGGACTCCAAATGATTAAAAAATAAATTGTAAGTTTTACCATTCGACTTGAATAGCATTTAAAGTTACAAACTTTCTATAAATTACATATATCTACGTGCATATTTATTTCTTTTTTAATTAAATTTTATGTACAGAAAGCTAAAAGAAAATTTATAGATTATTAAAATTATAGAAGTCACATTGTGTTTAGAAGTAATAATAAAAAATCATTTCAAACATCATTTTTCTTCGTAATCTTCTTTTTATTATTTTATCAATATAAACGTTTAAATCATTAAAAATAATCATCTTAAACATATCATCGATTTGTATTATTTTCGTCGCATATAAACGTCATCAATCGCATTTTCATTTATAAAATTTATTTACAGAATATGACTTCTTCTGTTATATGCGAAAATAGTAGTTCTATTATGCGGTGAAACCTATTAATTATAGTTATATTATGCAGTAGAACTCGTGAAAATGATCAAATAATTAGATATAATTGTACAATTTAAGTTGTCAACGAAAGTCATTTATTTCTACTTTTATCATGTTAACATTACATGAGAAAAATCTTTTTGGCGTTACACTCATGTCAACATTAACAGATATACTTCTCGGCTTCAAAACAAGCTAAAACCTGCCTTTAGTTCCCTCTCCCTATTCCAAGAAAGACAGGTAGTAGAAGAGTGGACTTTCAAACATAGTACAGAAAAAAAGATCTTGCTTCCAAAAAAATACAATTTTCTTCAACTAAAAGTTTTTCTTGTGTATTTGATTACGTGTTATTTATCAAGAATAAAGTTATTTATTATTTGAACGTCGATTTCGAATGCAAAACACTTATACACATATGACAATAGGACATTCTTATCAAAAACCTTAGAAAAGTTTATTACTATCCTATACGATTATATTAAAGTTAAATCAGTTCTGTGAAGTTAAAACATTGCATTCTTGCATTTAATTCATATTGTAATGTAAATCGAATAATCTATTAAAAAATATAAGATTTCTATTTTCTATTTTTACACAAAATTCTTTTTATATTTTTATTTTTTTAAATTTTGTAATTTTTTATTTGAACAAAAATTTTTTATTTTTCATCTATTTTTACATATATTAACTCCTGCTCTCAACATGAAATTAACCAAATTCGAATATACTTGATAAATTCAAATTCGATTTTTTCGAGAATTAAGTCGTAAATGAAAAAATTGCATATTTATGCATATAAAATCATGTCTTTTCCTTTGTACCATAAAAATTAGATATTTTGTACATAAACATTAGAAAAAGCTTGTAATATTAGCGCACTATACATATACATATTTATTAAAAATATCCTCAAAATTATTCAAATAAAAAGTAGGATAAAATTAAAATTATCACTTAGATGATCAAAAATGAAAAGTGCCATAAAGCATAATATTAATACAAAGTTAAATTTCTCTTTTTTTAATAAACGACATAAAAATAAGAATTCTAAAAATCTTCAATATTCTTTTTCTTTTTCTCTCACTATTCAGAATTCTGCACTCAAAATATACTACAGAGGTATAAAACTAAAAACTAACAATTTCAAATGTAATGCATAAATTCTTTAAAAAATATATAAATCTCTATTTTAATAGGAAGTAGCTTATCATTTCTTTGAGCTACAAAAATCTATTTTTCTTAACTAATTTCTTAATACTGTTCTTAAACCAATTTCTAAAGACTGCTGCTAAAACTTATCAATACTCTTCTATCATAGAATAAAACTTGCTAATTCTAAACATAAACTCAGATTTCCCAGAAGATATTCTTTGAAATTCCTTCTTAGATAATCCATCTTATTTCAATAAATATTAAATTTACGTTCAAATTCAATACAAACCTCATTGTTTTCAGAACACTAAATCACTAATACTAGAGATGTTAAATCACACAATTATATGCCTTACATCAGGCTTATTAACCATTACTTCAGGCATGGTTAAAAAATTTATATTGCCTTATGGTATCGGCATTAAATTAATCAGAATAACAATTTTATAAGCTTTCAAAAATCACATATAACGATGCAAATGACACTAAAAGTGCAATGACATATGTATCAAAGATATTTTTAGTATAAATGAAATTACACTGGATTAAAAATGAAATATTCAGTAATCAAAAATAGAAAAATTATTTTTGACTGTGACTCCCTTGCATGAGGACTTTTCAGGAAAAAGTGGACAGTTGCAAAGGACATAACTATTAACTAGAAAATCTAAAATTCTTTTTAATGATATCTAAAAATTTTATAAGAAAAGTTTCAAATCTTTTTGAAATAACGAATGAAAAACTTTTAGAACAGTGAATTATAAGTCAAAGAGAAATTTTTCAATAAACGAACTCATCATTCTCAATCATAAGCAACAGATAATAGTATTAAATTGACTTAGACTTATTGTTAGACTTACGCACGCTAGATTTACATAATTTCTAAACACATCAACTTGTGATATTTGCAATTATCAAATTATCGTTACTATGATATTATATGTATAACAAAATATAAATTTCTTAATCGAAAATGGAAAAATAATTATTCTTGCCTTGACAATATTTTTAATCCTTATTATGATCACTAATATTATCACATATTGCTCCCCTACGACGAAAATGACACAACTCAAAACATGATTTTTTTCGAGTTATTATACTATAAAATTATTGCAAAAGCAATCCTCGATCAATTGTGAAAATCTTTATTATTTGGGCAGTAAAGAGGAATTATATTGCTCTTCCTGATTCCACTGCTGCATTCTACAGGGTGTCTCAAATTTAAATATCAAAACTTCAAGAGCATATAGAGAATAAACTAAGAAAAAAAGTCCTTTAGAAATTTATATTGGTTTTGCTCCATTTTGGAGAATATCGCTATTTTTAACCATGATGACTATTTTTAAAATTTTTACTTAAAATTATTTTCTACGTTTAATCGCTTCTACTCAATTGGTTTTACTTTTCTTGTATGATTATAAATAATGATTATAAAATTAATAAAATTATAAAATTAATTTCGCTTATCTATTTCGCTTCCCTTTTACTTCTGACATCTGACATATATATGTAGTATATCTATTTTTATCTTGAAAAGTCATTTGACCCGTTAAATATTGTAAAACATTGTCTACTCTAAAATCATTTCATATGTATTATCAGGTTGTAGCAAAAATTTCTTTCGTTTCATTAATGAATAATGCATGTATAGTACATTATGTTTTACATTATTGAATTTGATTCTGATCTATTATCTTTCTTTGTCTCTTCGAGAGTCTCAATAATGCCATTTCCAAAATTTATAGGATTTGCTAGCAATATTGGAGATGCATTATTATGTTATTTATTGAGCCATAGAAGAAATTTTGTAATAAAAGGATAATCAGACAAGGATGTTTTACCTTTACTTCATGTTTAGTATTATAGTAATTCATTTACTTCATATGTTACTTCATATTACCCCGTTTGATTATTTATTCCTTTCATTTATTCCTTATTCATTTATTTCTTTCATTTAAAAAATGAAACTTTTGCAGCAAAAGATTTGGCTCAATAAATGACATAAGAATGCATCTCGAATATTTCACTAGCAAAACTTAGAAGTTTTGGAAAGATGACACTATGAAACTTTCAAAGAGACAGAGGAAGTGGGTTGTATATACAATTCAGTAAGATGATGTAAAACATAAAATATTATAAACATTATTCATTAATAAAACTTTTGGAATAATCTAATAGATGTCAAGGCAACAAAGTCTCAATTCTAAAGCAAATTTGGGAACTCCCTGTTTCAAAAGTAATTAAGGAATTTCCTGAGATCACCTTTTTATTTGTATATTATGATTATCATATTGCAATTCATAATTTATTAGATTATCGCAATAATAAAATAATTAATATTATTAGATTATCGCAATAATAAAATAATTGGGTATTCGCCAAATATAGTGCTATTTGTACTGTATGAAAAATTAGTACTTGTAAAGTACCATTAGATAAGTAGTAAGAAAAAACTTATAACGCTGGTAGTTAATTTTATATATATATATATATATATACATATATATATAGTTTATTCATTATTTCAAATCGTAATAATGTCGAAAAACAAGAACTTATTGGAAGAAATAAATAATATAACTGAAGAATAACTCTGAACTGATGAAGACAATTTGAAAGTAAAGATGGCTTATTCAAAAGTAATGATGATCACTTCAATAGTGAATATGAGATGACTGATAATAAAGAGGAAAATATTTTCAATATTTATGTAGGGCGCAAGAGAGGATGAGGTTGCTGACAGATACTGAAGACGATAATGAAAAAAATGAAGAGCAGAACATTGAAATTGCTGTAGATGAAAAGTGCATGACAAAAACATTCAAGTTCTTTATAACCATTTTTTATTATTTCAGTATGCAAGTTTTATTTTTTATTATTATTAATCATTTATTTATATTTATTAATCATTTTTTATTATTTCAAACACTTATTTCCACAGTTATCTGCATCCAAATGGAAAGGGATTTATATGGAAGAGATCATTTTATCTTAGTAAAAATAGATATTTATAAGAAAGCGATAAAAATAGTGTTAAAACAATGATTAGTGAAAGCCGTTTAATGCGATCATATTTAAACTTGTAACATATAAAACTATTTTCATAAAATGTTTTGTATAATAGATGTATTTCTGAAGGAACTGTACAAAAGAAGATACAGTGCATATAAAGTAAAAAATCAGTTTCAAGTATGAAAATACCCAGTATAAACAATGTATTACTTTCAAATAAATCATATCGATATCTTAAATTAATTATTATTTAACTTTAATTTGTGCGAACAAATTTGTTTATTTTATAAATATAGAAATATAATTATAACATGGATATATATTGTAGATTTCATTCTTGCACAGTCAAAGAATAATTTCAAACATGAAACAAGAGGCTTAACAAAAAAATTAACACATATTTAATATGTATATTATATATTGAATGTAAATTGAAGGTAATACTGAAAAAGAATTTTCAATAATTCAAAATCATCACTTTATTTTCAATACAATAGGTTTTGTATAACTTTCTCATAAATTAAGATTAAAATAAAAATAAATTCAGGAAAAACTAATGAAAAACGCAATGCAAATGCAATAAAAATATATTAAAGAAACTTACATATATAAAGAATTAAATTCAAGTAGAAATTTCCTTGTACTATTAGATTAAATTAAATTGTGTAAGGACATAATTGCATGTTTTTTCTAAACTTTTTCTTTTTTTTTTTTAATTTTTTTAAATTTGTGTAATACACATACAATAAAACTGGGTATTTCACATGTATATCATATAATATATTGTAGAAAGTACATTGTATGGTACAGAACAAAAGTAAGTCTTTTCAATAAATAATAGTAAAACTTCTAATTTTTTTACAAGATCAATACCTTCTGCTTTACAGCATGAAATACGAACTTTCATGATCAAGATGAAAAATATATTCTATACGTTATTTATAACTGTATTTTACATATTCATAAAAAATTTGAATATATATATAAAAATATGTACATACATACAAATATATATAAAAAATGTACAATGCACATATATATAAGAAAATATTTGAAGTAAAATATTTATGTACGTACAACGAAACAAAATTTTATTTAGATTTCATTTTTTTCAGTTGTGCACATAAAAATACGAAGTAGCATAAATATCTGCAATATCTATTTATAACAGTTATCGATACGAATGAATATTTCAAAACTTGCATGAGATTTAAGTACGTTTGTTAGAGGGCAGCACAAGATAATCAATTACACATCAGAGATGAAAAGGAGCGCTGTAAGCAAAACCGGCCGACGTGTTCTTGACACCAGAGTTTAGAGACGAGAATATAATATTATACTTAATATTTATTGCAACAAAATTATAGAAATTCATTATATTTAATGAGAAATGAAAACTTACCTCTTTCTATTTGTGTTGAATACATCGTCGGATTCAAACTAGTAACTACTGCATCCAACCTTTAACCGACAGAGTGTCAATTCGGTGGTTTTAATTTTCAACAGAACGTTACTTGTCGATTCATACCAATTACACACTCACTTTCTCGACACTATCGTCCCGTAAATTTTCCCGTTTTAAGCAACGACAACAATTAATCAAACACTTTTTCAACGACATACTCAGGAACAAAATTATCAATCACGGAACAACCGCATGGCATGGCGACCACGGTTATAACTCGCATATACAGTGCTTTAAACGATACGTCACATCCTTGATCTTTGTTACTATTGGCTAATCTTCAAAGGATCGACCAATCAGCTTCGAAATTTCCGTAGTACGCGGGAAAGTGAAATAAATTCTATTAGAAATGTTGAAATTAAAGAAAGAAACAGAAAAAATATCAAGATATGCCATTTTGTTAATAGCTTTGAATATATTTTATCTCTAAATAATAGCGTTTTCTTAAAGAATATGAAATATAAAGTCAAAAGAAAAATTATTATTTTCAATTGCACAAAAACGACAATGTATACACAATGAAACGGGCTTATGATTATAGGCCGTCGCCATTGTGTCCACTACTTGAATTAAATATAAATTCAAATGGCTACTTTTTAATTGTATTGCAATGAGTATTATTTATAATGTAAATGTAGAGAAAAAATAAATTACATTATGGTGTGTGTGTGTGTTAAATAACTCACATTGATTAAAATCATCTTAATTATTTACAATAAATTAAGAAATACTAATGCAAAATAAAAATTTAATAAAAATATTATTAATATATTTCATATAGTAATATATTCCATATCTTTGAAGAAAATAAAAATTGCTTCTAAATGCACACTTGTATTTTTAATTTTCATATTATAAAAATATATTATAGTGATTATATATTAAAACATATATTTAATCTGAAAATATATTAATTCATATAGTTTAATTTGAAAATATATTAACTCATATTTTTTAATAAATATTAAGAAAAAATTTCCAAAAGAACTTATTTTTAATATATATATATATATATATATATATATAAGAATATAAAAAAACATAAAAGAATGTAAAATTATATATATATAAACATTTTTTTATATTCTTGTTATTAAATAGCATAAAAGATGCGTAAAGATAAATAAGAAAACATAACATAAAAGATAAATAACATATAAACAAACATTGTTTTTTTAATCGTGAATAGTAGAATATTTTTAAGAAAACAGTAAAATAAAATAAAACTGAGTGAATAAATCAACTAATATATTTACAAGTAATGAATAGAAAAAAATTTGTTTAAAATTTAGCGTCACGACGAGGCGGGTTGAAGGAGGGGAGTAGTAACGTCGTAATAACGCGTAACTCTAAGATGGCAGCACTTAAAATACGCGTTCTTCGGCTTGATATGTATTATAGAATTTAAAAACTTTCATGTAAATCTTTCGTAATTGATGAAAAATTAACAAATGAAATGAAAGTTAAAATATTGTCCTTATCATTCAAAATATCGGGTGATCCAAGACTAACAGATGTAGTTTGTTGAATTTATAGTCAAATGATGAATTATTTAAATAATTCGATAGGCGGTGCAGTGACTGGTGATTCTGGCTTGCAATTGAACAATGTAGAAGTATTATATAGTAAAGTGCAAAGAGTTTATATGAAACCGCAGAATAAAGAAGAACGTCAACGCGAGCTGAGAGTTAATGTGGAAAGCCATGCGGGTATTAGTCCTGTGTGTCGCAAAGTAACGTATTTTACAATGTTTGCATTAACCTAATAATTTGTTGATATATTAACGTTGATCTATCAATGGTTCTACAGATGATTTTCCCTATTAGCGAAATTTTTCGTATTTCTATTTTTGTTTTGTTTTTGTTTTACTTACTGATGTACATTAAAGGATTTTAAATTTTTAAATAATTTATAGAAGCGTATAATAATATATCATATTATTATATTTCAGAGTTTGTGTGTTTTGCTAGCAGATGATGACGACCCATGTTTTCTTTATTCCCTGTTCATTACGGAAGAAGATTTTAAAATTTTAAAGTCTCAGCAAGGTCTATTAGTAGATTTTGATAATTTTGCAACTCAATTAATGTATTTGTTAGAACAATGTCAAGTACCTTCTGGAAACTTATCAAAATCGCCACCGAAATTTTTGTTATTATTAGCAGAAGAAAGTGGAGAATGGATATTAAAATTGGTTGAAACAAATAACTTTAAACATTTATGTCATTTAAGCTTGAATATATCACCTGCAAGTGATACAGATTTAAAGACACACATGGCTATGAAAATTAAACAATTGAAAGAAAATATTTTACAACAAAATAGAGATGCGCTTGCGCTTGAAACAAGACTGAGCGAGTTGTTAAATAAAGTAGAAACAAAAACAGCAGAATTAGATCAATTGGAACAAAAGTATATGACTGAAAAAAGTCAAATGCAAATATTTTCGTCAGAGCAGATAAGTCTTGAAAAAGATAGGTATGTATAACTTTTCTATAAGTATTCGTACCCTTTTAAATTATATGTTTTTTTAATGCTTTAAAAAAATGTATATTATATTACATAATTATGGTACATTACAAATGTATATTACATTACATAATTATGGTACATTACAAATTCTACAATGCTTCTATTTCAGTAATAAGATACAAGTGTCATAATTGTAGATGTAAAGTTTGAATAGCAGACTAAAATGTCAATAATATTTGTAAAATAGCTTTTGAAAACATTAATGGTATAAAGACCACAAAAGTATAAGAATGTAAAGAATATAAACTACATAAATACTATGATAATGTGATAAATTTATGTATTATTTAAATATCAATATGACAAAATGTAAACATTGACATGATTAGTTGATATGACACATTTACTAATCAGTATTATGAATATTGACAAAATTAAAAAACTCATTAATAATATATTTACAGAAACAACAGTGTCTGATAGAGATTAACAATTAAGTAGTATAATGAAGACAAGTTATATGAAGTTAATGAAATCGAAATTATTAGAAAGCTATAAATTTAAAATACACATATGAGAAATGAGAATATAAGAAAAATTAGGCACAATAGACAATTTTCATTTCCAATAGAACAATGATCTTAACATACTGCTCGTAAAAATGATATACAATCTATTACATATTTTGAAAACATCTTCCTAAAATCCAGATCTCAATTCTATTAAGCATGGGCAGAGATTGGAGGACTATCTAAATGGTACAAACTCAGAAAAAGAATTAAAAGACAAAATTATAAAATTTTATTATTTGGAGCAGAATTATTATTATTCAGAAAAAGATAATTGAAAATTTGATGAATAGAATGAAGCAACATTTACAAAGTATTAAAATTTAGTATATTTGTCATAAATATGTGATATACTTTTGTGGTGTTCATGTCGTTGATATTTGCAAGAACTACTTTATAAGTATTATTGTCATTGTCAAATTTTACATGTTAGTACATTTTCAATTTTACATTTTACTATTGGCATAAAAGCATCGTGGAGTTCATAATGTAAGTTTAATTTCAAAGCATACTGTATGTATCTATATCAAATATTTATTAAGTATTTCTGAAATTCTTATAGATTTGCTAAAGCACAGTTAGAGTGGCAATGTCAAAGTGAAAAACAAAAAATAGAAATAGAACGTAGACATACAGAAATTATAAAACAGCTTCATACTGAACTTGCAGAATTACGTACACAAAATTTGACATATAAAGATAAATTATCTCTTCTTGAAGCAACTAATATGGAACAATTTAAACAGCTGCAAAATCTTGAAAAAGAACTTAATGTCACTCAAAGAGATTTGAATCTACTAAAAAAACAAAATTCTAAACTAGATACAGACTATCATGAGAAAGATAAATCAGTAAACAGTTTAAAAACAAAAGTTGCTGTACTTGAACAAGAATTAAAAGATAAAGGTGTACTTATTACCAAACATACTGAAATGTTAAAAACTGTTAAAGAACAAAAACAACATCTTGAAGATCTTTTAACTGAGAAAGAAAATCAATTACAACGTAAACAAAATTCTTTACGAAATGTAAGCGATGATTTAGTCAAAGCTCATGATATATTAACAAAATTACAAAACGAACTTGCTTCAACTAAATCTAAATTAAAATTAAGAACTAGTATAGCACTTGAACAAGAAAGATTATTAGATACTAAACAAAAAGAAGTTGGCCAATTAGAAGTCAAAATGGAAAATTTAATGAAAGAAGCAAAGGATGCAAACACAGAGATTGAAAATTTGAAGGAACAACTCAAAACTCAAAAAAGTCAGTTAGAAGAGAAAGAAAAAATAATAAAAAATAATGATAATGGTAATTTAATATTTTTAATATATTTACTATAAAATTTTCATGTAATTACTAAATACATAGACTAATAATTTTTCTTTTATTCACTCTATACTTGTTTACTTTACTCTCTTTTAAATAAACTTTTGTTTTATAAATTGTGTTATTATTGTGTTATAAATACTTTTTTATATTTTTACAGTAATTAGTTGGTTAAATCGACGATTAGCAGACAGTCAATCTCCATTACAAAATACTACTGCAGCAGCAGCAGCAATTACTGTACCATCTTCAATTCAGTTAACATTACCTCGAACGAATAAATTAATTAGTAATAAATATGAAACACGTACACCTGCACCTAATACAGTACAATCAAATGCGTTATCTGGATTGCCACTAAGAAATCCCATTATACAAAATCCAAATATTAATCAAACTACACGTATGACAGCACGCTCAATGGGTGTTGGTATTACGGATAATACAATAGGCATATCAACGTTTACTAAAAGTGGTGTTTCAAGTACTAGTACACCCATGGAACGTATCAATTCTTTGAACAAATTGCCTGGAAATGTTGCAGGTTCTTCTTCAATGCCAGCCATTGTAGAAAATAACAATTCATCTGTACCATTAAATGGTACAAAAACAAAAAGTACAAGTATTACACTACAAGGTGGATTAAGAAGAGCAGGTTTGTCTGATAAACCAATTTTACCATCTGCATATTTTCCTAAAACATTACATTGATTAGATATGAAACAAAAATTATCAGTATATATGTAAAGTATAACATACATCAAAGTTGGATGTTGCCATACAAAAGTACTACGTATAAGATAGATGATTAATATTCCAATTAATGTTGAAAAACAGTACAAAATAGTTACACAAAACAAGTAACGTTAAAAGAAGTTTTAAATTTTATATTTAAAGATTTTATAAATTTATGTGCATGTATTGTAAGGAAATAGTGTGTGTATATATATATATATATATATTCATTTCTTATTACACCCTTATATATATGACCCTTTTTAAATGATTTCAATACTTATTGCTAAAAGAAGAATATAAATAAAAGAACAATATAAATAAAAATTCCAAAAAATTTATGGTTTTGCTAGTAATTTTTTTCTATATTCTCGCTATTTAATATTATTAAAAAAAAACAATTTAGAAAATTATATATTAATCATTACATGCACATAATATTTTTTAGTAACATTATGTTTAACAATATAATAAACTGAATTCAAATTTTAAAACAATGCCATGTAAGAACTTAATTAATATTCGTTCTTCAAATTAGATACTGCTCATCGTTATATTACAAAATCATAATCTTATTTTTCAAATAGGTACCTGGGAAAGTTTTTATTGTACAGACTAAGATATGTAGATATTGTAGTTGTTATAAATTGTTCAATCTATGAAGTATTAATCTTTAGTAAACTGAATAAGTATATTAAATGATTAAAATCAAAGAATTTAATGTGTCTTATGATAAAATTAGATTAGAAAGATTTGTTATAAATTTATATTTAGTAAAATTCATGTAGTGTTGTTTTAAATATATATTTTTTATAATTTTATAAAAATAATGAATAAAAGCGATTTGTATATACTTTGTATCACATATTTTTAGAAGTAGTAGTATTTAGAAGATATAACGTAATATTTTATATTTTCAGTATTTCTAGAATTGGTAATGAAAATATGTAAGATATTTGGATAAATAAAATGAATTAGATGCTTCAACAAATTGATTAATTTTGATAAAATAATTAAATATATTAAAAACATACAAGAATAGCAAATTGAAATATTTGAAACACTCTTAACATTTGTTTTTCTGTAACTTTTTAAAAATACGATTTATTTTGATTATATATATTATATAATTATATATAAATATATATATATTTTTTTTTTAAACACGTAAAACATTTCTAGTCTAAAAAGTACTTGATATATGTATATGCATTTCACTTTTTTCAATAACATGGTAACAAAATTTCATTAAATTGCATATACTAGTTATATACATACAAAAAATGTATATAATTTATTAATTACTAAGTGTTTTATATCATGAAATTTTATTAATGTTCAAAAACATTAAAACTAAAAAGTTTTATGAATACACATTTAAAGTGTGTACATACACATTTAGGGTGTGTATGTAAGACATATTGAATTGTTATATTATGTAGATACATATAACAGTATTAAATATAATAAATATAAAATAATTTAATAAATGACCGATATATTTTATTACCTTTTGTACATAAAATTTTTATAAAATATATATTACATAAATACATGTATTTCTTACATACATTTAAAAATCCATTCTTAAAAATTAAAACTTTTAGTATATTTTTAACATATCTGAAGTGTAGAAATAAAGACTTAATATTAAATATACAGTTCATTCTATTAATTATTATAAATATATAGTGCTGAGAAATTATATAGAATAGAAATAACAAGTACATATTTACAAGTATAATTTTTAAAAAATATTAAAAATATAATATACTATATTCGGTTGAAGTGTATATACAGACTCAAATTGTTTCTTTGATATTTAGACTTTTATATATTTTACTCAATATTTTTCACTACTACTTTTTAAATATTTTTAGATATTTTAAAATAAACTCAATAAGTATAACAATTATATACAAAAATAATTGCTAAATAATTTTATGAAAAATTAATATGTAATACGTTCGGTTAATATCTTTTGAACTCAATATTTGAAACGGAAAAGAATTGAATTAACTTATATATGCTTTTGATTATTAAAGTAAATATAATTTGACCCTTAAACAATCTATTTTATATAATTTATATAAAATGTATTAAATTATACATCTTTATACAAATTTGATGAAACTCCGCAATAAAATAGATCACGTTGAAAAACATAGACTCTATTTTTTCTTTCACATTATTAATAAACATCTCAAATTTCTATTAAATAGTAATAGAATTATTAGTTATAGAATAATTATATTTTTCTATATATTATGTAATACTATACATATCTAAAATAAGATTATATTGTAGCAGCACTATTTTAAGATTTACAATCATTTCGATAAATAAAAACGTAACGATACAGTTGAATTCAATTATTTGTTTCCTTAAATATTATAAGAAAAAACGTTAATCGTGACATTTATTATTTTTCATTATGATATTATGCGACAAATTATTGTTTGAATTTATCCCTTACACATGCTGGTAAATTTTTTATGAAAATATCTATTTAGATAATAATAATGCAAAATATATTTAAGTCTTTTCTAAATAGTAATTAGATAAAAAAACTTTTTGTTATGCAATCAAATAATTTTCACTTTTTTTTCGCAGTTTGAATAGTTGAAAAGATAATATAAAGGTATACACTTGAACCGAACATGCCGTATGCTTATCAAAATATCGGTTATTAAACTTTATAAAGATAAAGATTTATTTTAATAAAAATATATTCTGTCATTAATTAATTTATAAAAAAGAAAATATTATAAATACTTTATAAATAAAAAATAAAAGTGTGTGTAAATGTGATTTGTTAAAAACTGTATTTATTAATTTATGTCAACGGAGAACGTTGGTGCATCATTCAATGACAATTCTGTGCAACCCACATCTAAAAGCGGGAGATCCATTCGTTTGCGTTTTCGTTCACATTTTGGACATGGTTTATTAGCATTTAAACACTCTGCATGAAATACTGCATTACAGGCTCCACACTAAAATCATATAATATCTAATAAATTATTAAATTAAATTTTTTGTTAATTTTATTATAAAATTATTACTTACTCTGTATGTAGATTCCATATCAAAAGGATAAATAACTTTTGGATTATTGCAGATTTCACATATAAAACCTTTCTGACTACAAAGCCAACAATTTATAACATGATTTCTTGCAAATTCTACTACTTTCTGTAGTTGTTGTGCAAGAATTCCATTAGATATATCATAAAGGTCAGATACAGAATATTGGTGAACATGTTCATATAAATAATCTCTGGGTGTGACCTTTTTCTGTAAGGATTCGATTATAGGCTCACGACACGTAAATAAATAAGCTCTCAATAAATTTAATTGAATTCTTAATGATTGTAATTGAGCCATACTATCTACAGCCATATAAATTCGTGGGTTTAAAACTTTAAGATCTAGTAATTTAGGACAATCCTGTAAATATGCTGCAGCCTTATTACAAACTGGGTAACATTTCAAATCCCAATTATAAATTACTCGTGATGGAATAAGATATTCATTTTGTGACATACAGTTTGAACAGTAATAGTTACAAGAGAAGGAACAAACATGTGCTTTTGAAAAAGTCATACCAATTGCATGACCACATTCAAAGCAACTATAATTTTGTACATCCAAACCTTTCTCTCTGGGAAGCTTTCCCAATTGTTCTTCAAAGTTTATTGCAGCCTACAAAAATAAAAAAAATATATATTATACTTTATATTACATACGCATTATATACTATCTAAAATCTTTAGAATTGAAATAAAGTGAAATGCAAATGAGTTATTATTATCTTACCTTATTTTCTGATTGAACTTTGATTCCATCACTAGATTGTTGTTTTCTCGGATATTTTTTTAAAAATTCTTGTAAATCTGGAACTGATTTATTTCCAACAGTATGATAACTTTGAATAATAGCATCATATGTAGGTCCATCACCAGGAGTACGAGGTGCGTTTGTTCCAGAATCATGAGACATTAAAGATGAAGTTAATGAAGATTCACAGTCTTCAAATGATGTAGACCATCCCAATCTTCCAATCAATGAATTCCCTACTGTAGTTGTAACAATATTTTGTGGAGTTTCATGATTATCTACAATATTTTCTTCAGTTGAATTCTTAACATTATTGTATATATTAATTTCTGAGTCAGACTTTGGACTGTTATTACTTGAATTTCTGTCTTCTATTTTTTTTTCTATCTGTAAACTTTGTCCTTCCTCTTTCAAAGATACAGTTTCTCCTGAATTATTAATCGAATTATTTATACCAATGTTATTTGCTTTCTTATTAGCTAATATAATTTTTAAAGCTTCATCCTCTGTGATAGAAGCTATATTATTAAGAGCAGACTGCGATGAATTAAATGAACCTAAACTACCAATAGAACTAGCAGTTTCAACTTCATCGAAATTGTCACCATCAGTTAATTCTGTTGTTATTGTTTTTGCGATATCTACTGCACTAAATACAGGGCATGATTTCATTGGAGGTGACCATATACCAGCCAATAAGAGAGGAGTATTTGACCAAGAATTTAACAAGCTACTATTACATGCAAGTTTAAAACATATGTTGTCTAAACTTTCAATCAGCCTTTGTGCAACTTCCACAAGGTCTGTGTCTCTAATAAATGCAGACCGATTATAATATGGTTTTAAAGCTGAATTATCTCTTTTAATGGAGCAAAAATAGCTAGCTAAAAGACCTTCGTTCAGAGCCAATCGTATCCAAGCTCTGCAATATCCAACTTCTGTAGTAAGTTGACTTAACGTTTGTATCTGATCTATGATTTGTCGATGAGAGAATACCAATAGTGGACCCCAAAAACTCGGCTGAGGCACTGCGTTGAAATCTGGGCCACTCAGAACTTCTGTTACTCGATTCAAGAGGCTGTCTTTCAAACCGTGTAGGAACACAGCTTCCAAAACAGAACACAAGGTCATACTTTCGTCGCAGTTGCCAACTGTATTGTTTTCCTCCACTCCTGGTGCACTTTGCATTTCCATTACGCTGATGTTTAACTGCCTTTGCAATGATTCTCTGATCAATACAACCCTCTTGTTTGTCATTGGATTGACCGTTTTCAAAAACGAATTCATCTTTACGAATTTGATGTTCTCCAAGTGCAACAATTGCCTTATTATGGCTTCTTCTTTCGAGCATCTTTGTAATTGTAAGTTACCTAAATTTTGGAAGGTAACTCAACGGAATCACTAACTGTCGCGATGAGACGTAGTAGATATTACGTAAATTATGTTGGTATAATTCGAACATTACGCCGACACTGACAAAGAAACAAGGAAGTACGGTCAGAAGAAATACAAATCACAACGTGATAGGGAAGGCACGCGAACTTCGAACCAGTAATAACGCATGTCAGCCTTATCTCTTTCTTGATGAATGTGCACTTAAGAAATAGGTTACGTCATACGAAAACAAACTACACAGTTTTATTTACTAATGGACATTCAACTTAAGAATTTGCAGCCATTATTTTCAATTAATAAGTATCTGTGTCTTTTAACGATAGTGATAACTCTAATATTTTGATACTTAGTACATATTTCTTCTTCGTTGTTCTTTTATACAGATTATGAATCAGCAGCATTTCCGTCAGTTCAGAACTTACTTTCTTTACTAATAGTACATATCAAAACGATAGATCGCGCTGTGATATACCTACATCAATGCACGCTGCAATTAGCGAACAGTGACATTTATTGACATCAGAGAATGCGTTTTTATAAAATTCTTCGATATCAAATTAAAAGTGAAAATTCAGTTATCTTTAGGCTGCGAATAATTTTTATTTTAATTTAAATTCTATTTGTCTTTTTTAATTAACTAATTAAGTAATTATTATTGTTAATGCAACTAATTATTATTCTATCTTTAAAATCATTATTTTGCAAATATTGGAATTATTTTATTAACCACAAGTATATCATATTTTAAATTTTGAAATTTTTAATTATATAATTGAAACATATATTATCATACAGAATTCAAGTTTCTTATATATTAATTTATATGTTTCTCATATATTAATTTTCGACTCAGAATCAGAATTACTCTACTCACAATGAAATGTGTTGAGATAAATATATAGAAAAAAATTAAGATGTTTAAAATACCATTATTATAAATTTATTATTCAACAATAAAATTTAGTCAGTAAATATATTAGATTGTTGTATATAAAATGTCATGTGCGATTTCATAAGCGCATAGAATAATTCAGAATTTAAAGATTAAAAATGTTGTTGTTGAATAACATTCATTAAACCATTTAGAGCTTGAAACTTGCCAAATTTTACGTAATCGGTATTTTATCGATTATTTTAACATTAAAAATTAGATAATCTATCAATTATGAATCAACTATGAATAATCGTTAATTCTAATTTCTCTAGAAAATTTAGAAGCTTTCGAAAGAGAATCCTCGAAGAGTATTTTATTAAGAGAACAAATAATTTGTTATTTAACTAGAAATTAGATTACAAATATAAACAATGGACCATAAAATTATCAACTACAGATAGACTTTAATTATAGGAATTATAAAATTGTTTTATTATGATATAGTAATTATTTTACTATGGTGATATATGGTCAAAATATATCGACTCTACTGAATTGAAAGTTGATTAATATTATTTTCAAAAAAAGCTACAAATATTGAAACTTATATTATAAATTTCGCCATTTAATTTGCAACAACTTAATTGTTAATAAATATTTAATTCGTTTTATTTCTACGCAATATATTTTATTTATCCAATAAAAAGAAATAATTGATTTACAATTAAAATTTTCGTTTTATGTATATTTTTTAATCAATATAATAAGAAAGAGTAAAAATAAAATTTATTATTAAAATATTTTNATATATATATATATATATATATATATATATATATATATATATATATATATAATTATATGTAATGTTAAATTTTGCAATATCATTTAAATTTTTAAAAGGTTTGACATTCTCCTGAATATTTTTCAAAATTAAAATCAAAGGAATGAGAAATTAAAATAAAAAAGTAGAAGATAGAAGTATATATGATATCTTCAATTGTCGGCCAGCTTTAATATGATATTTCTAAATTCTAATGATTACAATAAATTAGGTCAAGGAGACAATGAAAAAAATCGCTTTAATCAAAAATTTTATGAGGAATTATCAAATTGTAGACTGGTATATTGGTATTTACTTACTAGTATACTTACATATCTGTGGTAAACTGAATGGTGCTAAGTATGATATAAATGATATAATACAAGTTTTAAAAAAGTATGATATAAATGATATAATACAAGTTTTAAAAAATTCTTATTAAATATTACTTCGTTGCAAAAGTGTAGAATTAAAATAAAATTAATTTTTTTATGTTTTGAATATTTAGAAAAATTAATTGTTTATTTAGAAAAATTAAATAAATATTTCATAGATGTATTATTAAATTACGCATTTAATTACGTAAATGTAATTTTGTAATCTAATTGCTATATTACATCTATATATACTGCTATGTATATATATTGATTTGATAATTTATGTTTATATACATAAGTATCAGGTAATCTAAAAAGTATTGAGCCTTTTGCTCACGAGATAGCGTTAGTGTCTTACATCTCAGAGTATATGAGCCGCAGCGGGTCAGCCGGGATTAAGTTTAGCAAGTTTTTTAAAATTTTTCTCCTGCAATTCCTACCTACATTAAACATTATTCAAAACCTTTTAACTTACAAATAATTCATGTGTTTAATACAGGTTACAGGGACTCTGCACCCCAAAAACTGTAGAGAAAAATACTCAAGGAAGGAAAAACAAAACCGGGACGTTTTAACAGCTGGGATTTGAAGCTAGTAGATGTACAAAAAGTGTGAAATTCTTATACTCAGACGTGAGTTATTACGTCGTGAAGATGAGTGAACTTTCCGCAAAACTATAAAGCTATATTTTACAATTTTATTTCGACAAAGACACAAATGCTGCGCAGATCCATGAAGAAATTTATATCATTTATGGACAAGATACGTTATCAAAAACAACAGCCAAAAGATAGTTTAATCGCTTTTGTCCTGGAAATTTCGAGTTCAAGATGCTCTTCGCAGTGGGCGACCAATCACAGAAAAAGTGGATGATATTCTGGCAAAAGTCGGATGTAAGCAGTCATGATATTGCCAACGACCTAAAACATCCATTACCAAATAATGTTAAACCATTTGGAAAAAGCTGGCTGCAAAAAGAAGCTCGACGTTTGGATGCCACTTGATTTGACTTAAAAAAATTCACTCGATCTATCTGCGAATCTTTACTGAAACGTAACGAACTCGAGCCATTTCTGAAGCGGTTAATAACGAATGATGAAAAGTGGATAACCTACGACAACAACGTGCGAAAAAGATCGTAGTCAAGGCGGAGAGCTCCACAGCCTACACTGACGCCAACGAAAGTTATGCTGTGCATTTGGTGGGATTGGAAGGGCATCGTGCATCACGAGCTGCTGCCGCCAGGTAGAATGATAGACTCGGACTTGTACTGTTGACAATTAGAGCGATTGCACCTAGCATTGCACCTTCAAAACAAACGGCCGGAACTTGTCAACAGGAAGGATCGTATACCACGCCGCTGACAACGCCAGACTACATATATCTTTAATGACTCGTCAGAAATTGAGAGAACTTGGTTTGGAGGTTTTAAACCTCCTGCAGAACTCCTTCAATGATGTTAAGTTAGTCTAAAAACCACGTGTCACAATTTTTGACCAGAAACTACAGAAGTTCTATAGTGATGGTGTTGTCGAAATAGATTATCGAACAAAATGGGGCATATGTGGTTTCATAATGTTATTTTCATAATATTTCTCAATTTTGACCTTTAAAGGCTCAATACTTTTTAGACAATCTGATAGATGCAGTGAGAGATAAAATTGTTCAATATAGAAATTAAAAGGAAAATATTTTGCGTATTGTTAAATATATTCGATTGTATGAAATTCTATATTAGATATTTATATATACAGAAATAAATAATAAATATACAGAAATAAATGCTAATCAAATTGTGTATTTAAGAACTATTTCTGATCTATCGAATATGAATGGTACTAAATTTTAATGAAATCAGTTTCTGTGTCTTCCCAGTCTTTTTTAAAATTTGTTTATTTTTGAATATTTATTATTCTTTTTTTTTGTTTAACATAATTATATATGTATATGATATGCATAATTATTTTGTTTAACATAATTATATATGTATTTGATAATTAATAATATAACATAATTAATTATATATGTATTTGATAATATAATATAACAATAATATAACAATAATAATATAACATAATTAATTATATATGTATTTGATAATTAATAATTTAACATAATTATATATGTATTTGATAATTAATAATATAGAAAATATTTCTCTTTTTCTCTATAGTAACGAACGGTATGTATATTTTATGTATGTATATATGTTTTCCATTTATATAAATATATTGTATTATATATACATACCATATGTATATCACGTGAATTATATCATGTTCACATTTATTAAAATTACTTGTGATAAATTCGCGAATTGCTCTTATACTGAGCATAGGAAAAAATGTATCGTGTTCACACTGGAATCGAATACAAGCAAACCTGGTTGCGAATAAGTTCTTTGATGTACCGCCTGATAATTTATGATGAACGAACAGTGTTCGATGTTGTGAATTTAGTGCTCGCGAGCACTAGATAGGTACAGTATTGTATATTTCCTGTTACATTGAGCTAAACATTTGTGACTATATTAAGGTTAAAAATAATTTAAATAATGTTAATTTATTTCTACATATGTACATGCATAGTCTGTCAAATTTATTCATATACTAAGTTCTTTTTATTTAATTTTGAATTATGAATAATTTAAAAAAAATTATTAACCACATATCATTCTTGCATTAATTGTGCCCACATATGATCAATAAAAAATTATATAAATATTCAAATTATAAGATGTAAATTTAAATAAATTTATTTCTTTGAAATAAAATCATAGCTTTAAATTTCAATGCAGGCTTAAATTAACATGATAGAATAATAGTAGAGATTGGAAAATAAATATAATAAACAAAAAATGTAAGAAATAACATTATTAAATATGATATATTTCTTTTACCAAGTTTTCATGTATTATAGAAATAATTAAATTAATTGAATGTATATATATATATATATATATATATATATATTGAATTCAGCTTCATTGAAAGAACATTATCAAAGTTTGATTATATTGATTGCTGTATTTTATCCTTGAAATCAATTTTTGAATTATCAAGTTGCTTTAAATTCTATAAGCAAATCTTTGCTATACCGTTCCTATATTTAGATATGTATGCACTTGGCGCATCTCAAATGTTGGAACAGGTATACCTTGTGTGAATGACCGAGTACGCATGAGACGATGCGTGTTCTTCGTTTGACGGCAATAGAGTTTCTGGTATAGTAAAGAAGACAGATAGAGAAGAGACAACAGAAATGAACAGGTGGAAAGAAGTAAGCAGACTGAACACGAGGACAACGAAGTAAATAGTAGATTCAGGGCCGTAACGTTCTATCTATTATATCCTATTACGATTTACAAATTTTTATGTTGAATCTTATCCTATGCATTATAACTAGTTGTTCATTAGAGCGTAGTGTTTTTAAAATATGTATATATTAATAGCACGTTTAATATTTTTCTAAGTAATATTCTTATGTTTAATATATTTCTTGTAATATTTTGAGAAAACATGGGAAAGAGATAGGAAACTATATGATAATGGATAAATATCATAAGAATGCATGTACATATATGTGTATATATTTTAAATTTAAACAACTTCCGTTCTTTCCGCAAAAAACAGTATCATGATATTCGTGTTTCCTTTCTATACGACATAAGAAACAATGCATTTTCTCACGGCTTACCGCTGCGTAGGAGGCTCATAGCGTTTTATCAGAACACACATAAGGCTAGCAGAAAAAAGTACGTACATAGCTTGTTGCATTATTGAAATGTTATATTTGTTATACACATAATTTCAATATACAAGCATTACGGAAAAAATTTGTTTGCTTGGAAGCAAATTTTCATATACAATACTTTATTGTTGTAATGCAATGTAGTTGAGCCACTTATGAGCAATGCAAATGTTCAATTTCTTTTTAATAATTTTCTCATAATTCCTCTTTTCTTTCAAACTACTTCCCGACACTTTATTTTTACTTATCATTAAAAAAATAATATTTCTCATTAACAACAAGTTGCAGACAAGCAACTGAAAAGTTCCTTTCGTAATAAATCTAATATTTCTCATTAACAACAAGTTGCAGACTGAAAAGTTCCTTTCCTAATAAATCTAAGAGATTTTGCAAAGCAATGGGAATGCACGGACGAAGCAGAGTAGTCTATAATGATCACACTACAGCATACTGGAAGAAAATGTCAGTTACGTCGGTTTTATCGACGGCACTGAGGAGATCTCAGGTGGTGGAAAACGATGGCGGGGATAGAGACTGAGGGTCTCGGGTCGTCCGGTTGGTGTGCGCGGAACAGTGACGATTCGACTGGTTCAGTCGTTGGGTTGTGTAATCGTGATTACTCCGTCGATGCGAGGGAAACGCGTGCATTTTAACAGCGACATTACGTATTTACACGCGTTCTCGATTGTTGCTCGAGAGCGCATTCAAGAGTTGAGGAAAGATTCATTTTTAATAATAATAACAGATAAGTTGTTCTACAGTGTGTTTGATGTCGCGACGCCGTTATCGAACAACCTCCGAGCGCACATGTATCATGGATGTCAAGGAGTAGGCGTCGTCCCGTGTTAAATGCCAAAACCAAGTATAACATGACATCAAATATAACATGATCGGAACGACAGAACGTACTGATATCATAGTGTATAAGTTGACGGAAAAACGCGTTGCAGCAGCAGCAGTGGTAGAAGGAAAAAAAAAAGAAGAGAAAGAGGAGGAGGAAGAAGAAGAAGAAGAAGAAGAAGAAGGAAGAAGGAAAATTACGTTATTCAGGTTGCGTTAAATAATTGATTTCAAAAGTTGCTGAAAAGCTGTAGGCTATCGTTGAACGAGAAGAATACGAGAAGTTGGAGATGTTACCTTCGAACACGCTCGAGATGGAAATCGGGAGTTCATCGCCTGCGAGAGGATACGAAACGACCAGTAAAAGCCTTCTGCTGGAGACGATGCGTACCGGCGAGTTGCATACCGAAACAGCAGCTTGTCGTTCCTCAGAGACGGAGGTCGTTGCTCGATGTCAGAAGGGAAGCAACGAGACGAGTAAAAGAGACGCTCGCGGGTCCGATCGTTCAAAAAAGAAGATCGAATCAGCTGGCAGCAAGTCCGTGAACGATCGACCGCGTCAAAGCTTCTCCAAAGTATCCGCGTCCCTGCAGAGCCTCGTTCGTCGAAAGAGCCGAAAATACGGCGGATCCTCGTTGCCCTTGGACGTAGACCTTTCGACAAACTCTGCACAACCGACTTGCCTTCTCGAGCTACCCAGGCAGAACGGTGTCAGCATTTACAACAAAAACGAGGAGGAGACCACTTGCATGAGCACGCGTACATCGACGCTTATTTACGCTTCGTCTGTGCAATTATATTCCAGAGGTGACAACAACGCGCAGGACGTTTCATCGTCGACGAATAATATCGCGACTGTTACCACAACCACCACCAGTACCAATAACATAACTTCTTCGGTCAGCGGAAGCCGTTTTGGTAATACCGCTTTGTCTTTGATAAGGACTACCAGTGTGATTACGGCGGGACCATCCACGTCTTCCTGGAACAATTCCGCCGAGGAGGAGTTAGATTACATCGTTGATCCGGTCCAAGGAAATGCCTACTACAAAGGACAGCTCCTCGGCAAGGTAAAAATCTCAATTTCAAAGCAAAACCGAGCATATAGAATTTCAAAACAATGATATTTTATCGAGCGTTTGCATGTGGAATAAAAAAGAAGCAAAAAGTATGTAACCGGGGGTATTTTGTAGGATGTTTTGTTTTTCTAAAAAAAACATTTCACCGTGTTATAACTACGTAAAAAAAGAATCATTTAACAATCGTTGAATTCGTTACTTTTTCTCATCAAGATATTTTAACATCTGAATGAAAAAAAAAAAATTTGTAAAAATTCGTACGTGAAAACACTGAAAAATTTTATTTATAACTAAATCCATCACGGTGTTGAAGATTGAAGTTCCTCTTCTACAATCGTTTTAAAACTTATACGATTTTTTTTCTGTCATTTTATTGAACTTTAAACGTTAGAGTTAAACGACAAAAATTTAAGAAATCCTAGCATTTCGTCATTTAACTTCAATGTTGAAAGTTCAATAAAATGGCTAAAAAAAAATCATACAGCAAATTTTAGAGGATCGTTATAACAAGGAAATTTTTTTATGTTTCTATACGCTTTTTTACGATTTTTGAGAGAAAAGTAGCCTTATTATTCCACTCAGTAGATGTAAAAATATCTTTGGAAAAAACAAACTACAATTAGAATAAAATAGAAGCTTTATACATACTTTAAAATGAAACCAAGTAGATTGTTGTATGATTTTTTTTACGAATATTTTTCATCATTACTTACTTAAATGAATGGCAAACACCTATTGGTTTCTTCCTTACTCTTTGTTTACCTCAGATTTCCTAATTTTAAAGATTTAACCTCTTACTTTCACATAATACTTCAAACTTTCTTTCAAATGTACAGTATCAATAATCCGATCAATATTTGGACATTAAATATTGAAACTGTTATAAACTGTTATAATTTTGTAAAAAAAAAAATTACGCAATAGTAAACTTGGACTTATTTTAAGGACTGAAACTTGTACTTTTAAAACGCATCGTTCATTTTATTTTATTAAAATGTTTCTATGTTAACAGATAGCAAAGTGAAGATATTTTTCTTCTCAAAAATTCTATATATTATCGTAGTATGTACAAAATAAAAATATTGGAAAATTTTTTTTCATAATTGAATTTACAATAGATTTGAAGATTGAAGCCTCCTCTTTACAACGATTATTCAAAATTTGCTGTATAATTTTTTTTTTTTTGTCAATCTATTGAACTTTGATTGTCAGATGAAAATATATAACAACGAAAATGTTGGAATTTTTTGAATTTTCGTCATCTAAGTTTAATATTCAAAGTTCAATAAAATAAGAAAAAAAAATCAAGATTTTTTCAAGCCTTCAATCCTCAAGTCCATTGCAGATTCAAATATGAAAAAAATTTTCCAATGTTTTACTTACTTTATAGTAATTCATAATATTTTTCAGAAGGAAATACGTGATATAAAAACCTTTTGGAATAAAATGAATGAAACATTTGAAAAAAGCTTTAAGTTTTAAAACAAGTCCAAGTTTATTATTGTGCTATTCCATTTTATAAAATATTTGCGAATATTAATCACTGTAATTTACAAAATTTACTTTTTTGTGTTTTTTTCATTTATCTAAAATTGTATCTTAGAAATGCATTATAATAGAAAAAGTATTTGGTATTTCAATGACAAATCTGAATAAAGGGTTTATATGAAACATTTTTTTTCTTTAATTTTTAGTAGTAGCATTTGTCATAAGTTGTAGTTCATAACAGAAATAATAGAATTAACATTCTATATTTTAAATTTGTACATTACATTTTATAACAGGAAATTAAAAATTAAAATGTAAAATTTCTACTACTAGTCTTAATTACACAAAATAAATTAATTATATGAAAATAATGGTAGATAAATTTTTTATTGTAAATATTCTAATATCTTATTAATTAAATATCTCAATATAAAGTGATTCAACAAGAATCCAATTCAGTGTGTGTGTGTATATATATATATATATATATATAGGAAGTTTATGAAGTTTTGAATTTTATAAAATGCAATTATATATTTTTAAAAACAGAATTACAATTTTTTTATACAATTATCTTATTTTATGAATAAAAAATATAAAACGTCATTGAAAATTTAGTATTTTAAGAAGTACTTTATTCTTTACTAATGTTATTTTCTTTTTGTTTTGCCAGTAGATATATAATAAGATTTAATTAAATAATATTTTTAGATAACAAACTTAAAATATGTTAATATCAAATAGAACATATTATATTTTAATTACATTTATTTCATTCATAATTCAATTTTGTTTCCATTGAACTGAACGTTAATTAGTAATAAAATATTTATGAAAGTTACAAAGATGCGAATAAAATGTTATTTAACAATTAATTGATTCAACTTTGCAATATATCGCAATCTTGCTTATTTACTTAAATGAATTTATTCATTTGATGAACTTTATTGCGAAAACTGTTAATATTTCTAATATAAATAATCGCATTCATCAATTTTTCTTGCTACTTTTTCTTTACTATGTTTATTATGTTTATTTTCTTATTTTTTAAATTTAATTATTATTTTATTAAATTGTTCAATATTTAATAATTCTTTTAATTATCAATCATAATAATCAATGCATTTTTATAGTTTATAAATTGTTTATATATTCTACGATTATAATGTATTGGACATCTAGAGTTTAATTAATTAACTATGATAGTTATATACAGAAATATTGCATCATGATTATTAGTAATAAAATAAAAATGATGAGACCAAATTATTTGAGACTGAAATCATTTAACTTTTGTTGATATATTTTTTCGTATTATCAATTAGTTTCGAAGATATTCGAGTGGGTCGATTTAAATGAATCACCCTGTATATAAATTTTCTAAATAAATTGACATAAAAGAATTGGAAAAAAAATTAGTGCTATTAGTTAATTATAATTGTTTCATGGGCAGAAGTTGTATATTGCGGACTTTAACAATTATTCTTCTTTAACACTAGAACTATCGATAAAGTATAAAATTTGTAACAAATTAAGGAGTAAGGAATAAAAAAATAAAGAAAATAAAAAAAATAAAATAAATATAAAATAAATAAAAAAAAATAAATATAAAATAAATAAAAAAAATAAATAAATATAAAATAAATAAAAAAATAAATAAATATAAAATAAATAAAAAAAATAAATAAATATAAAATAAATAAAAAAAATAAATAAATATAAAATAAATAAAAAAAATAAATAAATATAAAATAAAAAAAATAAAGAAAATAAATTTACAATAAAGAAATGTCTATTTATATACATATTTTGCTAAAAATCATTCGAGTGTCTAAAAATACACTATAAACTTGTTTTAATTGTATGATTAATATTATATTCAACATTTTTAATTGTACGATTAACATTATGTTCAACATTTTTAACTGTATGACTAATATTATATTCAACATTCATTTCGTATTCTATGATGACACAAATATATAAGATATATTTTAATTTTAATTTCCATTTTCTTCGAGTTTATTTTTGGAATTTTTGTTTAGTACTTGATAATTTATATTGAAGTAACAGAAAATACATAAAATGGCCTCATACAAATCTAATATTTCTAAATCACGATCATTTCAGAGGCTATAATATCTGACTGAATATGTAATGTTGATTTATGATCTACTTAACTTACCGAGTCTACTCATTGTAAGTATAATGTACTTATATTAGTCACTGCAAGTAGGCTGAAGATGTTAAGTATACAAACATCTTAAGTACGAGNTTTTTTTTTTTTTTTTTTTTTTTTTTTGCTTTATTTGCTTACTAATTTCTTGTATTGCAAATATCGTGAGTCATTTATATATTCGTCAAAATAATACTTACCCTTTTCATAAATTACAATAGTTTGTATAATTATCGTCCGCCATAACAATGTAGATTTTTTTTCAAAGTATTTTCCATGTTTAGTATTAATTTGTGAAATTATAAATATTGGATATTTAACAATATCCATCGATTGTGACAGTTTTATTTATGTATATAAAATAGAACATATTTATTTATATATTATATGATCAGAATTATAGAAGAACTGTATAGTATCCTTAATGTTGAAAGCAACAAAATGGAGGAAATGAATCATTCGCATACCAGGAATTCTAATATGAAACGTTCGCAGAGAACATTCTGTCGCTATAATGGAATTTATTTCCAGGAAAGTGATGATAAATGTAATAAATCGTGAGAAAGGAAGAAATAGTTTAAGAATGTATAGTTTCATCTTATAATATATAATGAGTCCAAGAGGGGAACGATTATTATAATTTATATAAAATTGAAATTCAAGTATTAATATCGTATAAGCTTGGAGATAGCTGTAATACAAGATTATGATATAAAAGTAAACAATCTTGGAGGTGGAAAAAAAATTAATTAATTAAAAACATAATTAAAAATATATTTTATTTTGTGTTATTAATTCTATCTGTCGATGTAATCTTCGAATAAATTTTTCTTCGGTAAAGTGATTGAAATCTATAATTTCCGTTTTTATTAAAATAATGGTAAATCGAATTTTATGATGATTTAACGTTCTTAGACATAGAAAACAAAATATCAAATTTTGAATCGCGTATACTGAGAGAGAAAATTTATTTTTCAAGTATTTTGAAAATTATTTCACTTGTAATTATTACGTGTATGGTTGATTTTTTTCTCGAAATCTTCATGCATAATATTAACATTATATCTAGAAAAATTCAATTTGTTTCATTGTAAAATTTTTGTATTTTATGAAGCTTTGGTTTCTAATAAAATCATACGTGGATACAGAAAACAGCATACGATAAACATAATTTTTATGAATGACAGTGATACGATAATTAAAAGATTAGGCCATTCGACAAAATTTTTTGTCTTGTTTGTATGAAAAATTTTCAACATTCTGTTGCATAAATTTTAATTCGATTCTGTAGATTTTTCATATCTATGTGTCTTAATTTATGAAAATATCACATCCAGTTATAGCAGTATGTACGTACAATATAACATAAATGTTATGCATTAATTAAATCAACAATTACACTAAAATTATAAAAGTCTTTTTGCATTTCATTAATGTTCTGCATTTCTTTTTGATATAGGTATAAAATTAAGAATGTATAGGTATAAAAAATATATATGTATAAAATTGTAAATATCTATAAATATAAATTCTTAGTACGTACAATATTTACTAACTGTTACTATTATTGCTTTCTAATTCCTATTACTTACAATATTTACTAATTCTTATTATTACTAACTGTTACTTACTATTACAAACTATTACTTACAATATTTACTAATTCTTATATTATTATTATTATCTTATAAATATTACTTACAATATTTACTAATTCTTACTATTACTAACTGTTACCTACTATTACTAACTATTACTTACAATATTTACTAATTCTTATATTATTATTATTATCTTATAAATATTACTTACAATATTTACTAATTCTTACTATTACTAACTGTTACTTACTATTACTAACTATTACTTATAATATTTACTAATTCTTATATTATTATTATTATAAATATTACTTACAATATTTACTAATTCTTACTATTACTAACTAT
The DNA here is from genome assembly GCA_002806875.1 of Lepidotrigona ventralis hoosana. Lineage (NCBI taxonomy): Eukaryota > Metazoa > Arthropoda > Insecta > Hymenoptera > Apidae > Lepidotrigona > Lepidotrigona ventralis. The sequence goes on along the minus strand of NIPQ01091160.1, from coordinate 72,823 downwards.
TACTAACTGTTACTATTACTGTTTTCTAATTTCCATTATTTACAATATTTACTAACTCTTTTTTGTTCAAAGTACAAGGATACAAGACATAATATTCCATATTAACTTTGAAATTGATTTTGAAAATTTTTGAGTTACTTTTGAAGATATTAACTCTTGAAATTGCCCAGCCAGGTCCAGGTCTTTCTACTGATTGTAGTCTTAAATTTATGGAATATTCTCTTTTTTTCTTTCTTGCATGGTATAATTTTCACTGAATGATGTTTAGTACGTACAATTCTACAATCTACAATTCTAATATGGGTTAAAAGTGATCCGGATTGGTAGTTTCTTGCCAGAGAGTTAAAGCAACTTGTATCTATTTTAAGGCTCTCATTTAATGAAGTAATTAAGCGTTGAATTGTCATATTTATTTTGCACGGCTAACATATCTCATAAGATTTGAATTTACAATAAATTAGTCGACAGACAAGTGATTTACAATAAATTCGTCGCTGAATTTTTCTTGTAATTCGTACGAGTGTTTCTGTAATTAATTTACTGCCACATTTTGCGTTCACTTGTCTGTGTATATTTAAAAGTGTACATCAAAAAGTATTATGATCAAATTACCATAAATCACTTGTCTGAATTTATATAGTAAAACAACTTATTGCGTTAATATTAAATGACAACGTTTCGCTTGCTGCCAAACAGTAATTACATGTTGCGTACTTCCGTTTTCATGGACGCAAATTTGCTTCCTAATTGACACTAAAAATTGTGTCCCGTATTGACTTTCATGTAAATCTGTGTATTTTGTATTTCTAAAATGCAACGACAAATTTCTATTATTTACGAAATATATATTGATTTTTTTTAAATATTGTTCTATCATATATAATATTGTAATTACATAATTGTTTAATATTGTTCTAGATCGCCTTATTATAAGGAGTATAATCGAATACATAACGACGGAAAATTGCCGATACTTTAAATTATTATAATTCGGTAGAAACAAATCATATAATAATTTAATCTTGTTTTAAAGTGTGACACTTTAACTGCCCTAAGTTCGTTTTTTTCAAAGATCTTTTTACATCATGTAACGGCTAAGAAAGTGAGAGTACTTTTATTTTCGGAAATTGTAAAAATTCAAATGTGTCTGAAAACATCAAAAAAATTTCTTTTCGTAACTAGATCGAAAATCGAAATCTTCCTTTTACAATGATTTCTCGAAACTTGCTGTACGATTACTGTATTTGCTTTTTTTGTCATTTTATTGAATTTTGAACATTAGGATTAGACGACGAAATGTCACGATTTCATAAATTTTTGTCGTTCAATTTTCATGTTCAAAGTTGAATAAAATGACGAAAAGAAAATCGCACAGCAAACTTCAAAGTGCCATTATAAAAATGAAACTTTGATTTTCAAGGTCGTGGTAAATTTAGTCATAAAGAAATTTCTTCTTTTTAAGGACGTTTGAATTTATGCAATTTTTTGAAATAAGAACATTTTTTTTTATGAACATTCATTAATATATATAATAGAATATATATTGTATATATAGAAAAGTATATATATTTCTATGTATAGAGAGAAAAGTATATATATATAGAAAGGTATATATATAGAAAACTATATATATATATGTATATGTATGTACATAGAAAAAAATATATATATAAATATATATATTATATATAAATATATATACATTATATATATATTCTATATATAGAAAAGTATATATATTTCTATATATATAGAAAGAGAGAAATATATATATAGAAAAATATATATATGTGTATTTATATACATAGAAAAATNATATATATAGATAGATATATATATGTATGTATATATATATAGATAGATATATATATGTATGTATATATATATAGATAGATATATATATGTATGTATATATATATACATATGCATATATGTATATATATGTGTGTATATATATATATATATATATATATATATACATATAGAAACGTATCGAAACGTTGAAAAGAAAGAAAAAGGTCTCAAGCTTGTGAAGTATATTTCAAGTTTCGTTATATAACGTGATCGTTCTGATGATCCTGACATTTGGCAAGCGAAATCTGGTAGAAATTCCAAAAATATCCGAAGAGCATCGGTGAGGATCGATCGGCGGCATCAGTTCACGGCTCGTAAGGAATATTCTTTGTCTCTGGTTGGTGCGATCGATCGGTAGCAAGATGCGACTTTGTGAGGCTTCTCGTCAATAGGAAAGAGGAAAGAGAAAGACAGATGATTCCAGAGGATGTACATAATCGTATATTGTATCCCCTACTTGAGAAAACTGGTCATCGTTTCGTCATCCTGATTGCTCGGACATTACTTCGTCTGGGCTTCTATCGTAGAAAATCAAAATTGGAAATCGAGTTTTTCGTTAAAATCATTCAAAAAATTTTATTTTTTTATATTATGTCCAATATTTTCTGACTGTGCTGTTGTGTAGCTTCCTGTAATTCAATCTACAGTGTTCCGCTATCTTTACTATTTTTGATTGATTGTGAATTATGCCAGTTCAAAATTAATAAACTTATGTCTTTCAGTTTGAAAATTAGATATATTTCTATATTAATTGATAACAAAGTTACGTGATGCAGGTCAGTCATACAGATTCATGCTACGTAGGCAAGCGAAATGATGTATTTCTTTTTTATATTATATTTCTGAATTGATGAAAATTGTTATTCTTTTATGTACAGAGGATGTTGAAAGTATTTGTACTCAATAGTTTAAACTTTCAAAATTAAAGGAAAATTGTGCAACAAATTCTTTATAGAAGGAAAATTTCAATTTCCAAAACCACGGTGAAATTAGGAAAAATTTTTTACATTTTCATAAAAATATTTGACTTTGCAAAATTCTCGAAATGAAAAGTATCTTTATTTTCGCTTTTCAAAATATTTCTGAAAAATATATTATATAATATTTTTAAAGATATTCTTACATCATTTCAAAAGGCGTAAATGAAAGTACTTTTCCTCTAGCAAATTTTGCGGATTCAAATGTCTTCATGAACACAAGAAAATTTTATTCATAACAAGATCCACTAAAGTTCGAAGATGCTACGTACAATTTTTTCTCATAAAATTATAAGAATTTAAAATATATGTAAAATTACGTCAAATTAGGTTAATATAATGGATTTAACGATAATAATTCGTCGCTAACGTTGAAATAAAGATATACAACGATATTGAAAGTAATAAATTTGTACTACAATACTATACTATACTATACTATACTACACTATCCTACCCTAAACTACACTACACTGTACTATAAGAACTATAGTACTATTATATACTATACTATACTGTAGTAATATACTATACTATTATAGTAATATAGTATTATAGTAATATACTCTACTATAATACTATTATAGTAATATACTATATACTATACTATACTATACTAACTATAGTACTATTATACACTATACTATAATATACTATACTATACTATACTATAATATACTATACTATACTAACTGTAGTACTATTATATACTATACTATAATATACTATACTATACTATACTAACTATAGTACTATTATATACTATACTATACTGTACTAACTATAGTACTATACTATAATATACTATACTATACTATAATAACTATAGTACTATTATATACTATACTATACTGTAGTAATATACTATACTATTATAGTAATATAGTATTATAGTAATATACTCTACTATAGTACTATACTATACTATACTAACTATAGTACTATACTATACTATACTAACTATAGTACTATACTATACTAACTATACTAACTATAGTACTATACTATACTAACTATAGTACTATTATATACTATACTATACTGTACTAACTATAGTACTATTATAGTACTATACTATACTATAGTACTATTATAGTACTATACTATACTATAGTACTATTATAGTACTATTATAGTACTATACTATACTATACTATACTATACTATACTATACTAACAATAATACTAAATATGAAGGAAAACTTACAAATGTAACCTTTGAATCATCGCGTTTCCAAGTTTTGAATAAAATGCAAGAAAAGTAACATGTTAGTAAAAATTAATTTAAACATTCATCGTAAAATATAAGTTATGCTACATTTGCAGGTCATCTGAATTGTTTAATTATATTTATTTTCGAAATTATTTGTAACTATGCAAAACATCTTTTGTCTACACATTCACTTGCATACGCGTGTCAATGACACTCGTGCCTTTCACTGATGCCTCCTATATACATATACATCCTCTCTTGATGCTTGGTGTACCTAACCATGAGGATAAGTTCAGCAGATGAGCTTCTTCCTCTCTTTTCTCTGTTCCTCCTTATCCGTTCCTTTCTTGCGCACTTCCTTTTTTTTCTTTTTTTCTTTCTTTCTTTTTCTTTGTAAGTGGTTCACATGCATAAAATATGTGCGCAGTTCTCATCGTTTCTATACAGGCCGGAGTTCTTCGTATCTATTAATTTAATTTCATAGATAGTACTTCCTTGGGAATTCATTTTCTATTTCAAGTTGCACAAAGAGAAGGAATGTGCATGATCCAATTAAGTTTGCTATAATTTGTTATCTATGTTATCTATCTTGAACTGTCGCCGCGCAAGTATTGTTGTTAATGTTTTCCCTTTGCTGAGAGCGTTATTACATGCTGATAAAACACATTATTAAAAAGATATACGCTATCTATTTCCACTCTTAGATGAACATAATTTGACATGCTGTAATAAGCAATTAAATTTGGGTTGATTAAATCCTATTAATATATATGACGCTGAATTTTTTTCATCTTTCTTAAGAGTAAATATTTTGAGTTTTCTACTCTTTTATTGCAGTTCAGCTGATTGTGTGGAATAATCCATTTTAACAAAAAGATTAGATGAATAATATATTTATTAATAATAATGTTATTAAAAAATAAAATCCTTCAATTTTATAAAACACTTATACGTACTTGAATTATTTCACTTTATTGATATTATAATTTTTAGTTTTCTGATAATTGTTGTAACTTTAAATAAAATTGCTCATTCTATGTTTCAAATTTCAATATTTCACAATATTTGTGATTGATTTGTTTTTATTGAACTTTCTTCAATGAGAAGGAAAAACATTTAATAATCTATAAAGCAGAATTTTGCTATCTGTAATGCGATTTTATTAATTGTTATTACATAACCTGTTAATCTTATGTGTTGTTTGATTGAACTTTATGAATTTTCAAGTAAAAATTTTTTAATAATCGTACAGGAAAAAGTTTCGTATTACAGTATGCGTGATAACTTATCTGTAAATGAAGCAGAATTTTTTTTTAAATAATTATTAAGAGATTTGATGATTTGAGAATTTTGATGATTTTTTTAAATAATTATTGAGAGAGTAACATTCAAATATTAGTAAGAATCAATGTCTAATTGTAAGTTGTCAAATAAATCGGGAGTTAAATCAGCATCATCGTTTAATCACGTATTTCAAAAGAAGTTGCTACATGCAATTAAGTAATTATATTATATTATATAATTATATTATTATATTTTGTGAAATGATTTTATTATGCTATCTAATTAGGATGGTTTATTTTAAACGATGAAACACCAAAATCCTTCGAAACCCAAGAATATTCTGAGTTTTAAAAATTGAAAACTTTGTAGAACATCAATTATGTATCCGAACTAATTTTGTTCAGAATAATCAGATTATCGAATAACTCATATTAATGAATACGGTACATATTGTGACTTTATTATATAATAATTACATATTTTTTTAAATATTTTTGTTTTCCTAATCTTTCTAAATTGCATATATATATATATTTTTTTAATTTTAAGTTACTGATTCCGCTGGAGTATTTACAATATTTACAATATTTATCCGGATTACTAACATTCGAATAATTGAGGTTCTTGCCTTTTTCGTAATTCTCTTGAAATCTCTCGAAGAGAAATAAGAACAAGTGTGGAATCAATGAATAAAGAATCGTTTGTAACGCGAATGAAGAATGTTTGATTCTTGTAATATGCTGAATACATACTCGGTATGAATTGAACTTGCTTCTTCTCATTACGTTGTTCATCATCAACGGTATTCTTTGAGTGACATTTCAGTACATCCTGGCACTCAAGAGTTGACCAGGAAATTAATCAACGATTAAATTTTTTCCAATAATATTTAATCGCAATTAATGGTTACATTTGAACTTTAGTTGTCAATCATAAATAATAATTAAATTTCCAGTTTATTCGTTAGTTGCGATTAAGAATTAAATTCTTACCTTAATTGTTAATTGTTGCTAACTGTTCCTTCTAATTTTAATCCTCAATTGGATACCTCATTAACTGCGATTAACTGCTGAAGTTCTTTTTATAGCAAAAATAAATTATCATATATCTTTGTTATGGTCCAGAGAATCGACTAGAGAATGATTTTGCATGTAAAAGAAAGAATTGTATTTTTTCACTTGAGATTTTGTTTTTAAGAAAATTAAGTTTAAAAATTTGCCAAATATATTTGATTAGTTTTTAGACTGGATAGGAATGAATAATTAATATTCTAGCTGTGAGAAATGAATAAAAATTTTTTTCCTTAAAACCTTTTCAATATTAGAGTTTGCATTTGTTTAAGTAAAATTAAATTTAACAAGAATTGATGCACATGTATTTGCTGAATTTTTTAATTTAATTTTCTCAAAAACGAAGCATCTTGTGAAAAAATTTTATTTTTAATTATTTTCGGAATTATTCGCTCTTGTTCAGTTCGAAATTAATCAAATCTAAGTATATTTGACAAATCTTCAATTCGATCTGAATTCATCGAAAATGAAAGAAAGCTATTTTTCTTTTTCATTTATTTTTACATATAGAATTATTAGTGGATTGTACGTACAACAGAGATATTTTTCCATTTATAAATACATATTTTTGTACTTTTACTTTTTCGAATCTATAATCTGTTTTTTTAAACTATATATGTCATACAATATACATGACAATTATATGTGTGATATCTTAAGCGTTTCCAAAATGTCGACGAATATAAGAATTATAGAAATAGATAATTTTTTTTTTTAAATTAATTAAATAAGATAAAATAAGAAAATTCTAAACAAACTAATAGATTAAATATATCGACAAAATTATTATCATGTAATATCTAAATATCTTACTTTGATTACAGAAATACATGCTTTTATTAAAAGTTAGAATCAATATTTGAGAAACATTTTTAATACAAAAATATTGTTTTCTACTCGAAGCTATAGAGGGCGCTGGATATTGTATCATGTCCGATCAAATACCATTTGCATGGAATTTATGATAACTCTTACACTGACGTTTACACTGTGCTTTTTTATGTATCTATTAAATAAGATAAAAAATTTCAAAGGAAAGAGATGTAAATGTAAAAAGATATAAAGAACAAAATTCTTTCTTCACGTTCACGATTGCAATGCAGCATGTTGAATTGAAAATTCAGGTATATATATTATCAAATGCATATAATAGCTAATATAATCTTCGTATTGATTAATTAAATTATCACACAATTTAAATTATTTTATAATTATTTGTTGTGAAATTATGAATGAAAAATCATGAATGACAATTCATTCAATAAAACCAATTATGCCATGAAACAAATAGTACTGTAATTTCAAATAAAAGTTTACGTAACGTTTATTTCTTTAGACTAGATCATAATGTTGAAACTATTTGTTTTTTACTATTTGTTGATTTGATTCACATGAGAAATGAATTCAAGTTGAAGCTAGAAAATGAATTTAGATTGTTTAAGTTTATTAACCTTTAAGACGTCCATTAGCCATAAAATAAAAAAGTAATTTATCCTTAACATAACAGATTTTAATTAATATTTTAAATGTCCAAAAATACATTCTGTTTTAATTTATATCTTTTAGTAGTATCGAAAATATACGAATAAAAATCTATTGTTGACTTTTAATACGTTTAATATATTGTTAAATAATTTTGAAATTTTAAAAAATACATGTTTAAAATGGGAGAAAACAATTTTGAATGAATTTATGTAAATATATTTTTTGTACATGTTGGTAAAATTCGGCTTCTATGTTAGGTTAGGTTAGAGTAAGTTGACTCGTGTTGACATTGATTTTTTTTCTTTTATTCAAAGAAAAGAAAGAAGAAGAATAAGAAAAGTATCAAAAGAACTGAATGAGTACCGAGAGTAATTTAAAAAAAAATTGTAGAAATTTCCTATACAAATGACTTTTGGTCTTTTTCCCCCCAACATACGTAACATTATGTCTATAAATATTTGTTTTAATTTTTTTTTATACAAAATTTTATTAATACTTTTCACGTTTTAGCTTCTACATAGATCTCAAAATTAAAAAGCTAACTTGCATAATGCTAAATTATCACTGTGTATATTGATAAGAGAAAGATTAGATTACACATTAAAGGAACATGTTCTAACAATTTTAATGGATACAACATTCTCAACATTTGACATTTAGATTATTAAGTTTAGAAAATTATCACGTTATCGATCATCAAATAGAAATGGCAATATTAATGAAATCATAATTGACAGTGAATGGATTAACCTCGTTTGATTTCTAAGAGACGATAAGTTGTCATTAGATAACTTCTAATTTGGTGTCATGCGTGTTAAAGTTTAATTCCTATAATTTTAGTACAAGTGATACTTTATATTCAATAGGTCAAGGTGAATTTAATTAAAAATTTTCCCTTTCAAGCGTTTATGTATTGAGCGTGCATCTGCTCGTTATTATTGATTACTTTGAGAGATAAAAAGAAGTAACATTTTATTCAAGTATATGTAGTTTTATTCAAGTTTTATTCAGTATATTATTTTACTGATTTATTTATTTTATTTATTTTTTTTACTTATTATTTTATACTATTTTATTGAAGTATATATAGATTATCGATTGCAGTTTACTAAGCGTACTTGAAATATAATTTACATCTTGCAGAGAATAGAACAATTAGCTGAAATTATAAGCTTAAATTATTTTAAATATTTGTGCACGAATTCTATGCTTGTTAACTTTCGATATCATTATTACTGTTACTTTCAGACTATGTTAATTGTTTTAACAATTATATGTTTAGATAAATTTAATAAGAAGAAATAAATCATTGGATAAGTACATTGATTACTATTATCAATATTGCTTTGAACAGGAGAAAGATAAGTTTAAACTGAAAGTCAAAACGAACATCGAGATATAAGGGAAAGAAAGAAAAGGTGAAGAAGAAATTAGAACATTCGAAACATTGAAGATAAACAGGATGTAATTGAAGTCTTATGCTGCTCTTATTTATCAATAAATAGAAACTGTTCTGGCAGTTTGTCAAATTGAAACGTATATATTTAGATAAATGTACACGTGAAAATGTCACCTGCTGTTTATCTCGAAATAAAAAGTATTGATATCTCTGTATTGAAGCATCTGATATTAATATTGATTAAATAATTAATCTCTTGACATACATATGTGCATATAGTGATTTATGCAAAAATTTGAATAATTATCGTTAAAGACATTAATAATTAGTATACGTATTTTATACGTATTATTATAACTTTTTGAAACTTCATTAATATTGTAACAAAACATAGTTATTATAATTATTTTCGTAGAACTTGAAAGAAACTAAAAAATATATGTAGAAAGTACAAGATATTTATTACAATATATTTACCAAAAATATTTCATAATATATATATATATATATTTTAGGATTGTCTTAAAATTTAGTAAGGTATACACGATAATCCTATTTTTCCACATTTCGTTAATTGAATTACATTTTTTCAACTGTGATTTTATTATTACGAATTCATAAAATCTTTTTACGAGTTACAAAAATCTTAATGTCTATGGACATGTACATTATTCTTTTCAAGGAGTAAATCATAAAGAATAAAAAAAATAATCTCGTTCAAAAATACATTGATTTCCAATTCCGTAATATTATATTTTGCTACATGGTAATTGAAGTGTTAAAAAATGTAAGTTTTTTATTAGCAAAGATGTACGAACACATATAAATGTAAAATAACCACTTAGAAATAGCTAAATATACTTTCTTTTGCAAAGTACACTTAAATGTATAGGTACATACTTATTTTGTCAATTTTTTAAAAGATTTTTAGAACATTTAGAATTCTAGTTTTCAAATATTTTATAATTTCTATTTCAGCAAATTTCTATTCGAAATTTTAACATATTAATGGTAAAGAGTTGTAAAAATTAATTATTATATAACTGTCATTCTATATATTGCAAAAATTAGAAAGAAGTTATAATTTTTCTTGATTTTATATTTTATATGAATTTTATATTTAATTGTATATTATAAGAGCATTTTGCTGCTTGGTTACATAAATATTAATGAAAGATAATGAATTTAACGTAATAGTTATCAAAAATATTTAATTAAAAATCAGAAAATGTATTAATAAAATATAAATTTTTTTTTTCTTCTATTCACCTATTATAATTCCTGCAATTAAAACAAAATATATAACATAGAATAGAAGATTAGATATCATTAATTAACTGCAGGTATCTTCTATAAATCATAAACACAATCCATACTCCAAACTGTTTTCAGTTCCATTATTCTTAATCCATTATCTCATATATTCTTAATTCATTTTTAACAATTCCTATTTCTTTCTACTTTTCCAAACATCTCAATTGTTCTTCCTATATTTTAGTATAGAATATTTGCTCAATGAATGAATATTTGCCAGTGAATGTGTCATAGCAAAAATTAACGCTTATTTGCGCTCTTTTCATATTCAAATTTACATATTAGTAAATTTAATTAATAAACTTGCATATAGAATCTCATTTCTCACAGAAGCATTCTCCTTCTTATTTATAATCTATACAGTACACATTATTCTCATAATGTCTCACAAGTTCAAAATTAGTAAATTTTGTTACTTGACATCTACAATTTGTATTTTGAGGTGCATTTAATGCTTCTATGATTTTTACAATTACATTATTTAGATGTTCCTTCAATTGTGCCAATGGATTTCTAATCATTTGTCGATTTTGTTAAGTGTTCATGCATTGAATGAGAGATAACAATGAATATTAATGAATGAAGAACCGTTCTAATCTTATAATTAATCGAGAAGTTCAGATCATATCATGTCTAATCATGATATCATTGAAAAAAGAACTAGGCTGAAAAATGCAAAATGGAGGGCCATGAAAAATTAAACAAAATGCTCTTGTCACAAAGAAAATTTATTTGTGACAAATGTATTTAATTTGTGTTACGTATTTCTTTCCTTTTGATTCATATAATTACTCATAATCTTGTCACCAATCCTTTTTGTGTAGATATAATTCAACATTTTTTAAAATAAAGAAGTACAATTATATTCAGAATTATAAACATAAAATATATGCAGTTCTTGTTCTCCTTCTCTCCACAGATTGTTAATCAAGTAAAGTGAATGAATTAAAAATTACATTTTGTTTCAAAATATTGTCTTGCTCATTCATTGCGATATATTTATTTATTAAAAATTTGTATTCATTCATTCATTGATCATTTTGATCATTTTTTCATTCATTCATTATTTTTTATTCAATGTTATGCCAGATTTTTAAGGAACTTATTTTAATTAAACATTGCTAAAATTGTGTTCACTAGTAATGAAACAGAGTAATAGTGTAGTAGCATTCAGAAAATTAAATAACGATTAATCTTGATATACTCTAATAATAGAGTAATAGCATTCAAAAGATTAAATAACAATTTATGAAAACTAATTTTAATAGATAGACAACTGAAGTGGTTCATTCATTGATAAGTCGTTCTCTTCGCCTAGATTTTCTTCCTAAATTCTGTTCTCCAAAATGGAGATCAGTCACTTTCCGACAATGAACTAAAGCAACTTGAATTTTTCAAAACGAAACATTAATTAATTTCAATTGACACTTCACGAAAGTAAATACTAACTCGACGAGAACTTTCGTTATCTTTAAATAAACATATAAAAATATTTTTGTCAGTTTTGCATTTCCTCTATATCTCTACGAACATTTTGCATGAAACATGGAAACAGAGTAAATATAACTTTGTTTTTTATAACGTACGTACATTTTATTCATTCATGTGTATATTTTCATCACATTGCATACTTCAAAGAGCATCAATGTTTATCCTCTCTGTCGCAAACATAACATCCGTTTTCCTGCAATTGTTATACTTATTGTTTAAACAGCGCGCTAATTTATTTTAAAGTCCATGGCGGTCGCTTCTGCTAGAAGGGAAACGAAAGACGATGTTTCTTTTGTATCGCTAATGTAAAGTAGAAACACGTATAGGAAATGTATTTTTAGAAGATTGTCGGGGATACTACTAAAAATAAATATCCCATGACCATAAAAGCTTTTTAAATTATACAGTTGGCCTAATATTTTCATAATGAGTTATTCTCAAAATATAGTATAAATTAAATTAAATTAGTATAAATTAAATTAAGAGAGCAAGTCCAAAATTGTTATAACAATTCTTTGGCCTGGCTTCAACAAGATTTATTATTCAATCTGAAAGCGCTTTTAGACATTAAAGAATAAAGACATAATGTTACTCAATGTATAATATTTTATTATTATTGTAATATTATACATTTTATTATATATTGATTATTAACATTTTCATAACAGATGCACTATTAAGATATACTACTAAGGTATTTGTGACATTTACAATAGTACTAAATACCTAATCTAGCTTAGAAAAATTTCTTCTTATTTGTATTAAGAGCAAATAACACGAATGGAACATGTTATTTTTAGATCGTATCACATCGTATACAGATTATAAAGATTCACAAATCACATTCTGGAAAATCGGAGCAGATAGAGATTTTCCTTGGGAGTTGACTCTCAAGTTGGAGTTGGAAGTTGAAAGGGGAACTGTAATTTTTTTTTTTAAATATAATACCATATATTTTTACTTTCTTTTAAATAGCCTTTATAAAACTGAATAACATTTATTTGAAACATATTTTATTGTTTTGCATAAAGAGTTATGATGAAAAAAAAATATATATATAAAGAGGTGGTAAATAATTTCAGCAACATGCAAGGAAGTATTGAATCCTACTTTTTAGTATTTTTCCGAAGGAATATATATTAGAATCTTATTATATTTGCAAACATATGGCTTTTCTCTTAAAGATAACAATTATATTGATTATTATTATCACGAAATCATTATTGTTAGTAAGGATGAAAGCTAACGTTCAAAATGGTGACCATTTATTTCTAAATATGAATATCTAAATTGTATATGTAATCTTTCACAAATGATGATGTTTTATCATTATTGTTAATGAAGATTGTTATTTTATCCAAAGCCAAATCAAAGATATTTTCATTAAAGTTTTCTTGTTTTCATTAAAGTTATTTTGTTAAAAATTTTCATAAAAGTTGATGTAAACTTTCGAGTTTCAAAAAAAAAGATTTCGACCTTTTTACGAATTCGTAAGAAACAGTCTTCATTAACAATAATGGTAAAAATTCAAACATCATTTGTGAAAGACTATATAAATGCACATTTAAAAGCGAACAATCACCATTTCGAATATTTAATAAAATGTTCAAACACTTAATTAAATTTAACATTTAATAAAACGAATGAAATTATTTGAATTTTTATTTTTTTTTTAAACGAGTTTCTTTCGAATGTTTAGTACTGCAAATTTGTACTCTTTTCTTGTATGAATTCAAATTGAGTTTAATTATTTCCTCCATTTTCTAGATATTTTCTACAACAAATTTTCTCCAACAACTTTTCAAAACTTTGGTATCATTCTTGTTTCTGTAATTCAGGTCTTCGAAGAATTCGTTTTCTAAAAAACTTTTTCGAAAAAGGTATTTTTTCATTCCGGAAGAGTGTATAAATGTTGCTTTGTTTTAATTAAAATTGCAAATAATTTTCAAAAATATCTGACACGAACTTTTTATATAAAAATCCGACATAATACATGCATATTTATTTTAATTACTTTTCAATGCTTTACTGTGTCTCCACGAAATCTCCCTGTAATATAACTTCTTTTTATCACAACTCTTTAAGTACATAAAATTACAAAAAAAAAAAAAAATTGAATTACTCAGTTTTATAAAATTTGTGTAAAAGAATATTCCAAAAAAACTGAGAGAAGATTTTCTTTGACATCTGTTCAAAAAAAAAAAGTTTGTAAAATTTCATGTGGACTACCNTGTAACATTTCATGTGGACTACCTTGTAGTTATATTTAATAAATTTTTAAATCTGATTTTTTCGAAAACGAAGCATTATATGGAAAAATTTCATTCTTTTTTTTTTGGCTTATTTTTGCATTATTTTGGGTCATAGCGTGGTTGTGCATTTATAAATAACGAAAAAATTTTTCCATTTGTTAATTTCTTGCGCACATAAAGAATATTATATAAGAATATAATTGAACAAAAAAAATATAATATAAATATAATATAATATATTAATATAAAAATATAAAAATTATAATTGAAAAAGAATATAATTGATAGATTTATTTGGAGAACTTATTTCATCTAAAATTTTTAATTCTGTTTGATATTACTTTTATTTCCTGTACTTAACTTTGCAATGAAATTACTTAAATAATAAACATTATTTTGGAAATTGTATTAATTAAAAGTGAGATAAAGCATGAGTATATAATACTATTTCTGAATATTTTAATAATTAGTTTATTTCAATAAAACTTTATAATATAAAGATCAATATTCAGATTTTTTTGTATTTTTCATATATACTTCTACATAAGTATCATGTAATATGTTATTTAAAAAATTATTTTCCACTATTATTAATTATATATACTTGCTCTTTTGCAAAATTTGTATCAAATTCCTGAATGAATTCATTCTTTTTATTAGAACGATAAAATTATTTAGTAAGATATTTCTGAAGTAATCTTAAAAAGTCCGCGATAGTTTAATATGATTAAAAATCGTCGTAAATTGGACAAGTGCTATCTTTCGTAATTGCACGAATTAAACTGTCGTATCTTCGAAATTCAAAACGACGACGAAACATTTTTGCAGTGGAAATTTTTTTAAGAATGTCGTGAAATTGTTTAAATTATTCAAATCGTAATAGATAGTTTGTAAATCTTTCAACGTATAAGAGTTTCAATTCGTTGGTTTAGTTGATGTTTCTCCAATAGTTAAAGAAAAATATACGAAAGAATACATTTATAAATTTAGATGAAATTTCTCATTTATAAAAGATCTTTCATTTATTTAGGTAGTTTTCCGAACGTTCGTTTGCTCTATTTATATTGTACTTTGACGTAATCGAATAAAAAAATCATGTGGCTAAAACATTTCGTTTTTTGACCGTGAGCAAAGATCAAATTTACGTCAGTGATAATGTAAATCGTGTGACAATTATAATTATAACTAGACAATGCAAGAATTTTCCATTTTGTTATTTCCTCTAAGCCTTTGTTCCCTTTTATTTTGTTTCCTTTCAATGTACGTGAAATTGGTCAATAAGATGAAACCTTTTATCTTTGTTTCTATCGAAAATTCCCATTATAAAAGGTTTATCTATACAAATGAATAGTATAGGCATTTTTATCAGTTGCTACATTTTAATTTATTATTTAATACTTTATATTTCTGTAATGCAGAAAAATACAAATAGGTATATCAAATAATCTTTTTTATACTAATGAATGTAGATAGATGTTAATCGTTATTCAATGTCATAAAGTTTAAATTCTATTAATTATTAAATTAATCATCAACAGTTTCCACACTGTTTTATTTTTCGTTCCATTTCCACTTTTGTTTCTCGTTTCTATTTCATTAATTTTTCCTATTTCTTTCTATTTCATTAATTTGGTTTTTAATCCTTTAATCGTACAGTAAATGATACACGTGTGTATATGTATATAACTTTTAATCGTATGACGACATAAAAGCGACAAGCAAAGTTTTCGTAATGCCGGGGGTATTTTCGAACGAGTTATTTTGGTAATCAGTACGCTAATACACGCACTCTTTTGAACCAGAAAAACGCCTGTGATGTCCGGTAGATTAAGCAAATTTTATTTTTAATTTTCTTGCTATTTGTTGTAATTTATGTTTAATGAATGAGAAAATATAATCAACGTATCTTATATTCTCTTATTTTTTTTCCTTATTTTTCGTTGTTTGCTCGACATATAAAAACATTTCGAAAAATGGTATGTAATTCGATGTAAATAATATATTTTATTAAGATTATTATGAAAATTTAATGCAAGCTTTATATGTATAATTTATATTTTAATTATCACGATTTGTTTATTACAGGCCAGTCTTTGCAGTTTGAATGAAAAAAATTTCTTTTCGTGAAAAATACGTGATTAAATGTCTCATTTAATCGTGATCCCCAAATATATTTTTTAATTGTGAAGACGTAAATAAGAAATATTTTATACGCAATTTTAATAGTATTAAATTGCCAATATCTTGTAGGCAAAACACTTTCTGCCTCCACACAATTAAAAAGGATATTAATGACACACACAATTAAAAAAGATATTTGAGGATTGTATTGTAAATGCGACAGGGTATAACTTTCGAACGTATCCTGTATATATATATATTTATAAAATAAATAAAATTTTGGATAGTTGCTTGCAATGAATTACAAATTTTAGAATTAGAAAACAAATAAACTCCATCTCCAAAAAATGTTCAAGGAAGATACTTTTCCAAGTTATCATTATGAAAAAGTTTTTTAGTATTTTTTTTCATAAGTTACAAATACTAAAAATAGTATCCTTTTTTTATCGATAAAAATAAGATTAATATATTACTATAATTATTACATAATTTATAATTTATAATTATATTCAAATCAGTTTTTTAAGTATTTTTAAAGAGCTAGTACTTCTAAGTTGTTTTACTTTTTATAGCAAAAATATATTATGTTTTAATTAGATAGATATATTATGTAAGCATTCCATTTATTTTGACCATTAGTTGTTTTTCCAGATAGGAAACAATTTTGTTAATGAAAGTTATTCAGTAGGGGAGCATAATATGATAGTAATGATTTTTTTTCCAGATGAAGGAATTTTTGAAATTTTAAGGTGTACATGTTTTTTGAATTACTAATCGAAACATTCTATATAAAAAAATATTAAGCTATGCATGTCGAAAAATTATTAGTAAATATATATTTTTAGGAAATATGTTTAATCTTATTTTTAATCTTATAAATTCTGTAAAATCTATTATATGAATGATGGAGAAAGACAGCATTCTTTTGTTCATATTGTCCTTGTCTTTGATACATAGATTTTATAAAATTAAAATTAAAATATCTTCTAAATTAATAATTTTTTAATATAATGATTTTTTTATAGAGAATGTTGAGCTGCTTCGGTTAGGCAAAAAAATATATCATTCTATGTAAAAGAAGCTTTGAAATTTTCCACCTACAAAAATAACATTACTGCCATATCATGATTCAGTCTGTATAATTTTCTTAGCTGTATGATGAATACTTTTGTCTACAAAA
Source organism: Lepidotrigona ventralis hoosana (assembly GCA_002806875.1). Lineage (NCBI taxonomy): Eukaryota > Metazoa > Arthropoda > Insecta > Hymenoptera > Apidae > Lepidotrigona > Lepidotrigona ventralis. Next base: position 55,183 of record NIPQ01091160.1, on the reverse strand, counting down.
TGTCTTTGAAAACAACGAATATGTTTGAGGTATTCAAGATAAATAGGATCTGGCTTTGCGAATTCTAGTGTTGTATATTTCAATGGAACTTAATATTTTTTATTTTTTAACTTATTGTAAGTATAATATTTATTTTTGAACTTATCGTAAGTATAATATCCCAAAATGAGTTGTATATAAATATGTACCTACAAGGAAATATTATTCATTATATCACAATTTTTTACTTAGTTTACAATAAATAGAAAACTAATCTAAGTTTATATTTGATATAATATTAATATAACACAGATACATTGATATATAAGTCGTGTATATTAATTAATTAATTGTAAAATTTTACATTTAAATAAACTATTTAATCTTTTTAGTTGTGTCCAATTTAATCAAATTATTATGATTTAATATAATTAATAATTGTAATTAATTTAATTAAATATTATGTTATGCATGGCAAATAATATTCGTGATACAACTTAGTGTAATAAAAAATTGATCTGTATGGATTGAAATTTTACTTCTTATTATTATTGATGGAAATTTCATTAAGAATTTATTTATTATATAAATTTAATATATATAAATTTTTATTATTTATTATATAAATTTATTATATATTTATTATATATTATATATTATTATAAATTTATTATATATATTTATTATATAAATTTATTATATAAATTCCATTAAGGATATTTCATTAAAGATTTATTTCTCGTAGAAAAACACTATGTATAGCTATATAACAAAGAAACAAACTAAATTTTGAAATTGGAACTGGGACTATTACCTGTTGCAACAGAAATTGTTAAATGCTGTTGAAATATACTTACATAAAAATTATAATACGTACTGTATTGAAACTAAATGTGAGTTTATTTGCGTTTCTAAAAGGAATCCGTTACTTTTTCTCTTTTGCTGAAAAGTTGAAAGAAGAGTGGAAAGTCGGTCGATGCTAAGAATAACGCAATGTTACTCAGTTTAAGTAAAAGTGTCCCAGAAGGAATGAAAATGATTTGCAAAAGCAATGAAATAGCGCTGTGTTGCGTCGTAAAGGCTGTTTTTACTTTCCTCCCTGTTAAAGCTACTATAGTAAAGCAATAAAAGATAATTCAAAGATATGTATTCTTGTGGCACGATAGCAAACGCCTTTCACTTCGAGAAATTTGAATCAGTGTTACAGGTGAAATTGTACACTTCAGCATGAACGACCTTTTCATATTAAATTCTTATTATTTTCCACTTTTTTTCTTTTGTATCTTATTTATTTTTTAAAGACTTTTTTTTTAAATTTGTTTGTGAAAATGACTTCGTTTCTTCGATTCGAGAGAAATATTGATTGTAAAATTGTCTCGAATAAATGTTTTTATACTGCATGTATACAAATTTTATCTTCTATAATCCTTTTATTTATAAATTATTATAGAAAATTATAATGTATTCTTCGATGCTATTATCATATTTATAAATTCATTCTTAGATGAGGTTTGTTATAATGGTACATGTTATAGTACATAATGATATATAATATGAATAGTAGATTTTTGAAAAAAAAAATCCAAGATTATTACGTAATCTAGCGTAAAGTTTTTTTCTTTTTAGTAGCATAAGTTTCGTTAAATCAATTTGAATATTCATTCACTAGATAATTTAAATCGTATGCGATTTGATTTTGATTTTGAAGCTGAGTCACGTAACTAATATATCATTATTTTTCGTACTTTTTTAGAATATTAGTTAAACAATGTTAGAATAAAATAAGCAATTAGTTAAATAATATTAGTTAAACAATGTTAGAATAAAATAAGCAATTAGTTAAACAATGTTAGAATAAAATAATAAAATAATAATAAAATAAATTTCTGAATAAAGTCTTTTCGAAATTTAGTTGATATTAAACTTTTTTCTAAATTCAAAGGGAGCAATTTTTTTAATAAATTTCAGCCGCTTTGTTAGTGAAAAATTGTGTTAATAAATTAAATAAAATTGTATGAAATTGTATTAAAATAAATTGTGTGAAGAAATTAAAGCTGAGTAATATTCGACGATTCTCAAGAAAAATCGGATTTCCTTCACTTATGAATTTTGTCTTAAATAAAAATCACAAAAATCTAATAATATAAAAACAATAAAAATCTACACAATTTTTTCATCTTTGTGCCATTTGATTTTTATGAGATTTGATATTGAATTAGAATCACCGAAATAAGTTATAAATTATAAATTATAAACCAGAGAAATTAGAGTGAGGTAATATAATATAAAAGGATCTAATTTTTTATAAATACAATAGATATTTTATTCAATAAAGAACATATATGATAAAAGAAACTTTTATTTATATATTTTAAGAAAGACTTCTAAAAATACTTGTTTTAAATTTGTTATGAATTATCATTTGGACTACTTTGAATATTCTAAATGAATGATAATTACTAAAAATTTAAACGCACCTCCTTTTCTCAACCAAATTAATCTAATAAGTGTGAAATTAATTTAAGTTAAAAATGCTCTACTTTGAATTTATAATAAATTTATATTAAGAGAATTTATAATAAGTTTTCTAAACTTTGAATTTATAATAAATTTAACAAATGAAATTCCGGTGTACATATTATATTTATGCTTTCGATGAAATCATTGTACATTATATTGTACATTACTTGTGCTTTAAATAACATATTTTTGTATTACTTTCAGGGTGGATTCGCTAAAGTTTTCTTGATGACTGATGTCAGTAACGGCAATGAATATGCTTGCAAAATTATTCGGAAGAATCGAATGCAAAAGATTCATATGCAGAAGGTTTGTATACGTCAATTACATGAATTAACATTATACAGTTTTATATTTTATGGTGTACCTACATTTATTTATTAGTTCAATATTTATTTATTAGTTCAATAATTTTATATTTTATGGTGTACCTACATTTATTTATTAGTTCAATATTTATTTATTAGTTCAATAATTTTATATTTTATGGTGTACCTACATTTATTTATTAGTTCAATATTTATTTATTAGTTCAATAATTTTATATTTTATGGTGTACCTACATTTATTTATTAGTTCAATATTTATTTATTAGTTCAATAATTTTATATTTTATGGTGTACCTACATTTATTTATTAGTTCAATATTTATTTATTAGTTCAATAATTTTATATTTTATGGTGTACCTACATTTATTTATTAGTTCAATATTTATTTATTAGTTCAATAATTTTATATTTTATGGTGTACCTACATTTATTTATTAGTTCAATATTTATTTATTAGTTCAATAATTTTATATTTTATGGTGTACCTACATTTATTTATTAGTTCAATATTTATTTATTAGTTCAATAATTTTATATTTTATGGTGTACCTACATTTATTTATTAGTTCAATATTTATTTATTAGTTCAATAATTTTTAGTAATTAATATTTCGTACATGGTATCGTAATTACATTAGAAATATTCACAGTCACTTCATATTTATTTATTGTAAAGTTGCTTCTCTCAAATTCGAGATTTTGACATCGAGAAAATGAGATTCGTGTCTGTTTCGAATCATTTTTGTAGTCGATTTGGAACTCTTCAATTCAAGAGAGACTATAATTAAGATTCTTATGTTCAAGAAATTATTTCCTCTATTCGTGTTGTCTAAAGATGTACATTTATAATTTTCACTTTTCAGTTAGTAATGTAAAATAAAGGAAACGTGCAACGAGATATTTATGTTGCTTTTATCTTGACAGGATTTCAAGGATGTTTAATTGATTATGAGTTTGAGAAAGCAAACGAAAGATTAAAATTACGGAGGATTTATCCTCTAAGATGACTGAATCATGCAGAAATGATTTCCTGTTATTGAGAATGTTACAAGACTTCAAATTTTACAGGAATGCACGTTTAGTAATGATCTATTCCTTGTAGATTGCACGTGAGATTATGATCCACAAAGAGCTGAATCACGTGAATGTTGTCCAGCTGCATCACTACTTCGAGGATAACCTTAACGTGTACATGCTTCTGGAAGCTTGTCCTCGAAAGGTACCGTATGTCTCGTATACCTAAGAGAAGTATATCCTGTACAGTTTCCTACCATACATTCTCTCTATGCGTTCGTAAGAATTTCCCAGCCTTCTCCTTTCAAATTGAACCAATCTCTGTGTTCGAAGAATGAGAGAAGCACATTTACCTGTTTGCTTTTCCACCAAAGCTTTGCTTACGTTTGCCGAACAGATCACCGAGAGTTCATTCAATTCACCTCTAATCGTGCAAGAATTTACAATACACTTAAAGAAATAAAATTTCACCGATTTTTATCCTAAAACAAACTATGTTTCTTCCTCTTCTTCTCCCCCCCTTCCCCTTTTTCAATAAAATTTTTTATCTTTTGGGCAACATATTTCGAAAGAATAATTTGCAGTACTTTAAGTAAATTTCTGTTAAAATATATACTTAAGAATAGAATTACAGAGATTAAGGCATCGAGATATGTTTTGGAAAAAGAGCTAATCCTGATTCTCTAAATCTTCTATATTTCTAACTTTTAGTTTCATTCCGGGTAATATGTATTATTGCTATATGTTAGATGAAACCACAAGAAGCATCGTATCATTTTCATGCAAAGAGAAAAGAACGTGTACTATTTATGACTAATCCGTTCACTTGTTTATACCGTTAGGATGTCTTCATTCCGATACTTATTATCGCATATTGACTGTCCTTCGTTTCTGACATCATTAACATTGCTAATAATAATTTCTTTAATAAATAAATCACGAAGAAAATCTTTTTATTGATAATAATTAGACTTTTTAATTAATTTAAAATTATATTAGTTGAAGGAACTAACGAGATAAGGAAGATTTAGGTCTAGCCAACTTTAAATTATAATTTGACAGATATAAAAGTCTTTAAAAAAATTTAACACCTAGTGAAAATCTAGTCAGTTTAAAGTTTCTTGTCAGAAACAAGACCTATACCTATGTCACTCAAGTCCTATATTCCTAATAAATACTTGACACCATCAAATTTGTATCATTCTGATACTTATTATCACATATTGATTATCCTTCGTTTCTGACATCATTAACATTACTAATAATAATTTCTTTAATAAATAAATCACGAAGAAACAATCTTTTTATTGATAATAATTAGACTTTTTAATTAATTTAAAATTATGTTAGTTGAAGGAACTAACGAGATAAGGAAGATTTAGGTCTAGCCAACTTTAAATTATAATTTGACAGATATAAAAGTCTTTAAAAAAATTTAACACCTAGTGCAAATCTAGTCAGTTCAAAGTTTCTTGTCAGAAACAAGACCTATACCTATGTCACTCAAGTCCTATATTCCTAATAAATACTTGACACCATCAAATTTGTATCATTCCGATACTTATTATCGCATATTGACTGTCCTTCGTTTCTGACATCATTAACATTGCTAATAATAATTTCTTTAATAAATAAATCACGAAGAAACAATCTTTTTATTGATAATAATTAGACTTTTTAATTAATTTAAAATTATATTAGTTGAAGGAACTAACGAGATAAGGAAGATTTAGGTCTAGCCAACTTTAAATTATAATTTGACAGATATAAAAGTCTTTAAGAACATTTAACACCTAGTGAAAATCTAGTCAGTTTAAAGTTTCTTGTTAGAAACAAGACCTATACCTATGTCACTCAAGTTCTATATTCCTAATAAATACTTGACACCATCAAACATATTGAATATGATTAAAAACATAATCATCTCTCTAACATTTCAAGTATTGAATAGATATACTTAAAGTTATTTAATTAAGATGCCTCTGCAAAATTAATCTTCAGCTATCTTTGATTATTGCTTTTCTATTTACCAATTGATATTAGCTATTCTATTAATTAAATTAAAAAGATTCATCTGAGTCCAAATATTTATGCACGATTCTCAGATATTTGCAAAAATCTTCTTCAGTGTTTATGTTGTATCAGTTTGAATTATTCGCAGTGAGAGTTGAATTATTCTCTTATCTTTTTGTAGATAGGTCCTTATTTTGATCTTCAAATTACTAATCAATGTGTCTTTCACTTAACCTAATGCTATATTAACGCAATATTTAATTTTTTTTCAATCAATTTATGTTACAAAAATTTCATTTTTAGTATTGAAATAAAAGGAAATTCCAAGGATTTATTTAACATTTTGTCGGCGGATTGTTTATAGAGACTATTAGAACTATCACTATAGAAAGTACAATCTTATTATTTAATAGATATTTTTATTTATTTATATCAATTAGTAGTCATGTAAAAAAAAAAAAAAATTTTTATTATTCAATAGATATTTAAATCCTTATTATTTAATAGATATTTTTATTTATATCATTTAAAAAAATAGATATTTTTATTTAAAAAATAGATATTTTTATTTATATCAATTAATAGATTTATTTATTTATATCAATTAGTAGTCATGTAAAAAAAATAAAACTTTTATGATAAATTACTGCTTGATCCTTATGTGGTCAAAATAAAGATAATTTTGGACTTTCTCAAAAATGAATATCTAATGCGATTTTATTATTCTTGATTCTTAGGTAATATTCGATAACATATATATGATAAAATATAGATAATAGAAATTTACATTAAGATAAGCGAATTTAATTGACAGAAAATCATTTAATCGTGTATTCATTGCAATAAATGCAGTAATATCGTATCATTAAAAATATAAATATTGAAATTGTGTTATTTTGTTTGACAGAGCTTGATGCATGTACTGAAATACCGTGGCAAAGTCACGGAGCCGGAAGCACGCTATTACATGAAACAAATGGTAACAGGTGTTGCGTATATTCACTCTCAGAAAGTTGTTCATCGAGATTTGAAGCCAGGTAACATGTTCCTATCGGACCGTATGATTGTCAAGATCGGGGATTTTGGACTGGCGACAAGGCTTGATGGACAGTGCAGACGAGTGTAAGTTTTTCTCGATTTCTGTTCAATTTTTGCCTAATTTTATTTAATCAAAATCTTTAATCAAAGCATATTTATTCGGACTTCACATTCAATCTATCTTTCTAATCTATCTTTAAGAGTTGATTTAACTAATGCGCTTAAATCGTTTAATGTGATATTTATATTATTTAATTATTGCATTTGGAAAGTTATAAATATCTTCTGAAAGAAGAAAGAAACAATATACAATGATACAAAAAGAAGATATCAGTAAATTAGTAAATTAATATTGAAATAATGATATATCACAGAAAGAAGATATCAATATATCAGTAAATTGATATTGAAATAATGGTATTTATATATGTAGTTTTCGTTTGAAAGTAACAAGAATTATTTGATAATTAAAAATTGTGAATTTCATAATTCACAACAGTTTCCGTGTATCTTATATATAAAATTTATTTAGCACAAGATATATTTGAACTAATATACTCTTTTAATTAAATTTAAATCAGTATGTATTTTATCAACCCCAAATAAGTTATCGTTTACAATAAAATGCCTATATTTCGAAAGAATGGCAATTTTGCAAAAAAATATATTGTTTACAAACAAAATAGCTACAAGAAAACAATATTTTCAATGATTGCAAACATGATCTTACAAAAATTGTTACAAGAGTGTATATATTCAAATATATAAAATTTGTAATTATAGTTATTTTTATCTTACTTTGTTAGATTTTTTAAATTATATATAAAGTTTCATGTATAATATCTTTAATCAAAGTGTTTCTTTAATAATGTTTTTATTAAAACTTACTTTGTTCTATTAAAACTTATTTTAATAATGTTTTTATTAAAAACTTACTTTGTTAGATTTTTTAAATTATATATAAAGTTTCATGTACAATATCCTTAATGAAAGTGTTTCTTTAATTAATAATGTTTTTATTAAAAACGAAAGGCATTGACGTATAAAAACGGAAACCTAAAATTAAGCATTCTTTATAAAATTTTTATTCCTGAGATCTATAGAGCCAGTTATAAATTGCGGTAATAGTTATAAATTTACTTATATAATTATGATAGTTATATATTTTATGTCAATTATTCAATAAATACCAAACCTAGTCGTCATCCATAAAACCATTTTATCATGTTTGATCTTACATATGTCAATTTTTATATAATATTTATTAACTCTTTGAGTACTATAAGTATATATGCATGTAGAAAAAACATCATGGCCTATAGAGAACATACCAAAAGTTTTAATTATTATTACTAAATATTTATTAAATATTATTAAATATATTTTAATATTAAATTATAATATAAATATAATATATTTTAATATTAAATTATAATATAAATATGTTTTAATATTAAATATAATATGTTTTAATATTAAATATATTTTAATATTATTATTAAATATTAAATATATTATATACATTACATATTAAATAATATATAATATTAATATATTAAATGTTACCTGTATAATATTTATTACCAAATTTTATTACCAAATTTTAATTTTATTATACAAGATTTATTATACAGGCCAAATATCTAAGTATTAACAATATGAGAAATGTTTGAATGGAAAGTATTATATATAGAACATTTCTTTCTTATAATCGTTTTTTACGAATTTTTTTTACATCTCTAGTATTACATTGCCAGACAGCATGTATCTACTTTTTTTATTCTGTTATATAGCATATATACACAGTGACTCTTAAATGCGTCGCAATATTTCAGATGGTGAATCTATACATTAAAATAAATAAAAATCGTCATATAAATCAATGTCCTACGTATCTTAATTTTCGAAATGTGGATCAAAAAAAAATGTTCGATTTTTCATACGTACATTCACCAGCTGAAGTATTGTGACGCATTTAAGAATCGCATTTATATGATCTTATTTGTTAAGTGATACACTTTGTACATATTAATTATACAATTATTTATAAAAACATAGATTTTTATAAGATTATAAAATAAAATAATAAAAAATAAATAATAAATTAAACTGTATTTTTTTATACATCGATAAATACATTTTTTATTAAAAAATATTTAAATCTAAAAATTATTACAATTATTTACGATATATTTTATCTTCAATCGTGTGAAACTTATTGTATACTAAGTAACGATGCTTTATGTTCTCTTGTTAAATTTTACAAAGTTGATCTTAAAATATTTTAAATCAATTGTTTTTAGCTGTAAATTATTATATCGTTTAAATAAATATTAGTAGCAATTTTTTATAGAAAGTAAAAAATGTACTTTTAAAATTACAAGCATTTTTATGTCTTTATAAAATGATTATACAATATATTGCTACACATATAAAATATCCAAAGTAAAATGATTTTCAATTTAACTTTTAATATGATTTTTCTATTTAAATCCCATTTCTATTTAAGTTCTATTTCTTCAATTATGCCAATAAAATTCGTATATTAACGAACCTAATTTTACCTAATGAAAGTTTTATCTACCTTCTATCGTTTTGAAATTATTAACTTGGAATATCCTATATAAATATTTATAGTGTTACATATTTGAATTAAAACATCTCATAGAGTATACCAAGTCTTTTATTTCATATTTCATTCATCTTGTCATATTCTTTTACATCCACGTGTTATGTAAGAAAATTATCTCATGTACATATGCAGAATTTTATGTTCTTTATGTCTATTATAAATTAAAAAAAAAAAGAATACTGTTAAATATAGGGATATATACAACATTAATATAGTTAATTATAACATTAATATAGTTAAATATAGTTAAATATAGTTAATTATAACATTAATATAGTTAAATATAGGGATATCATACAACATTAATTTACATATATTCAAATTAAACTCGTGACTGATTTCTTCTAGTTACCTTGTAACTATCTTACAGCTATGTAGTTATTGTTACTAAATTGACAATTGATTTTCCATGAATTATTTTTTTAATTTTTGCCAACGTGTTGTTTGAAACGATAAAGTAAATCGTACTTTTTTATTACTTTGTACTTTATATCAATTACATAAGTAGTTCTAATTGATTTACAGAATACGCACGTAACGGAAACGTGTATAGGTATCTATCTGCATATGTACGACTTGGAAATAACAAGCAGCTTTGCATTTAATACACATGTTGAAACTTGTTTGTATGCACAGGACGATATGCGGAACACCGAATTACATTGCGCCGGAAGTGTTGTATAAGCAAGCATACAGTTATGAGGCGGATGTTTGGGCGCTCGGATGCATACTTTACGCCTTATTGGTAGGCCAACCACCTTTCGACACAGCGTCTCTGAAGGAGACTTATGCCAGAATATGTAACAATCATTACCGAGAAGTTGACGATTCAATAGCAAGTCGAAACGGGCAAGATCTCATCAGATGGCTTCTGCAGCCGAATCCAGAACTCAGACCGTCTTTAGAAAGAGTGAAGGAACACGCTTATCTCACTAAGGAATATGTACCAGCCTCGTTGCCTCGCATTTCTTGCTTCCAAAAACCACGTGCCTCTGTAATCGATCCTGTATCGTCTCCTTCGTCGAATTCTATGACATCTAGGAATCAGAAACTTAATAATATTCAGGTGAATGAACAATATTTATTATTTATTTGATTTATTATTTATTATTTATTATTTATTTGATTTATTATTTATTTATTATTTATTATTTATTTGATTTATTATTTATTATTTATTATTTATTTGATTTATTATTTATTTGATTTATTATTTATTTGATTTATTATTTATTATTTATTATTTATTATTTATTATTTATTTGATTTATTATTTATTATTTATTATTTATTATTTATTATTTATTTGATTTATTATTTATTTGATTTATTATTTATTTGATTTATTATTTATTTGATTTATTATTTATTTGATTTATTATTTATTTGATTTATTATTTATTTGATTTATTATTTATTTGATTTATTATTTATTTGATTTATTATTTATTTGATTTATTATTTATTTGATTTATTATTTATTTGATTTATTATTTATTTGATTTATTATTTATTTGATTATTATTAAATGAACGAACAATATTTATTATTTATTTTTTAATACAAATTATTCGGGTCTGCAATCTGTACGTAAGATTTTCAAAATTCTTGAATCTAACATCTTTCAAGGCAGCATGAAGATTGTATGACAATAGACACAACTTTGATACATTCAGTATTTGTTGATTACTTATTTGCTTATTACTTATTACTTACTTATTACTTATTACTTACTATTTATTATTACTTATTTGCTTATTATTGTAATCTCTGTTAACATTGGAATTTAGCATTTCAGATAAGACTGGAGGAATTATAGTAATGAAAAAAAGTCATTCAGTGGTTTATGTTAGAAATGGTGTTATAAATTAATTAAATTTATGATTTCGTTTAAATTCATAATTTATATCATCTGTGCAAGACGTAATATATTTTTACAAAGATATAATATATTTGTTTAAATTTTTATATAATTTTTTATATAATAAATTATAATATATTACAATTGGCTTTTATTCTCACAGTCACCTCTTGGTGTGTTATTACGTTAATTGAAACGTTAATTTCAAAATAAATTACATGCGAAAGATTGATATGCTATGAGACAAAATTTAAAGAACATAATAATTTTAGGCATAACAGTGTCTGACACTTTAATCAGAACAGTAAAAAAATCATAATTTAAATAGTAGATTAGTGATTAAAATACAAATTCTATGTATTTACATATTCTATGTATCAGTTTGACTAAAACTATTGACAATTACAATGATAGTACATATTTAAGATTTCTTGTTTATCATATAAAAATCTATCTCTTTGACAAGAGGTGATATGTGTGTTTATAATTCTCGTACTATAATTTGGTATAAGAATGAATCACAATCATTCTTATATCAAATCATATTCATATCATTATTTCAAAATTTTGATCATTTGGCAAGTTTATCATCAAAGTACATCTTCATCAAGTCATACAAAAGATTGTACCAATAAGAACAATATGAAACTTTCAATTGATGGAAAATTTTCTTTACACATTCTGACAAAATTATAGGTTTATGTACAAAACAATACAAATAATAAATATATAATTTCAGTAGTAATTTATTATAGTAATCATTTTATGATTAATAATTTTCATTACTTTTCTTATTGATTAGTCATGATTAATATTATGATTCCACATTAATTATAATCGTCAGTTATTAATCAGATTATGTTTTGTTTCATTCTGCTGTTCATCCTGCCATAAGATTAATAAAGAGTAACATTTTTATCTGTATGTTAGATAACAGAAGATTTACTTATTATATTTTTATATGTATGTATGATATATCTGTTTCAAGGTAGGTATCAAGAAAAGTGATCTTACATTACATGAATCAGATATTAGAATATTTAAAAGTTTTGAATAATAGTTTCCTAAATTAATTTCTGTTAGATCTAGAGAAATTGAACATTGAAATTTCTATCTGAAGCAATGAAATATAAACGTCTTAGCACTACATTTATACAATAATGCACAATTTAGGAATAAATTAAAAGTAACTTTTAATTCTTAATTTTTGATAAGTTATAACATTGTTAAAACATTCGGAGGATAATCATTTTATCTCATTTAGTTTCTTCATTGCAATTACAGATTCATACAATCCAACAATCTCAACATCAGGATCAACAACAGCAACAACAACAACAGCATCATCAACAAGCAAATCTTTCTGAAAAAAGTTTACGAAAAGGATCAAAAGTGATCCGTTGGTTAGCCAGAAAACTTCGAAAAGTGCCAAAATTCAGACAAAGATTGAGTAGCGTTCTTTGTCCAGATCAGAAGAAAATAGGATACACGGCACAGAGTATGCAAATGCACCAAGCGCTAGAAAATTGTATTACAGAGATAAAGTGTAAAAACAAGCTGCGAAATCATCCACCTGTAAGAGATGTTGTGCCTCTGTTCATCACTAAGTGGATTGATTATTCTAACAAATACGGCTTAGGTTTTCAACTTTCTGATAAATCTGTCGGTATTTTATTCAACGATCATACAAAAATTAGTTACACACATGATAGAAGGTCAGTATATCTTCTTTCAATATTATATGTTATAATTCTTTGAAGTACATTTCATTTTAAAATAAATCAGATAAAGGTACTAAATACTTATTATAACATTTAACTTTTTCGTTCGTATGACTTTATTAAGAAAAAAAAAAGAGTAGTTAACAATTTAAAAGAAAAAAACTTAAATAAAAAGAATGAGTAACGTAACAGTAATATTCAAAAATTATACAAATTTGTACTGCAAAGGATTAAACATTTTTTTTTTTTATCTTACTGTGTTTTACTTATTCAAAAACATGGTTTCATTTGCAAAGAAGAGTGGAGTACGTGACAACCGACGATGAAATAACAAGGTATCATAAAGAGCAAGATGTTCCAGCTGCTTTACAAAAGAAACTTATATTATTGCAACGTTTTACGCAGTATATGGATAAATTTATGACTGAAGGTAAATTATATTAATTATTATTTTATTATTGCTAATATGTCATAGCTATATTAAAACTTATAAATAAAAATCATTTACTTTCCAATGTTATAAATATATTATAGATTATAACGTTAGATTATTTATTTAAGATTATAATAAATTTATAATAGATTGGTGTAAAGTATTATCTAGTATCACACGAAATAAACAATATCTATGTATATTTTGTTGTATATTTTGCAATGTTTTGTGTTTTTCAAAAATTTGAATTCATGCTACATATAAATAATAATAATACAATTAAAAAAGAATAAATTGGAAATACAAACAGTTATCCATTAATTTTAAATATTACACAAATCACATTAATTAAATATTTTCAAAATTAAAAATATCAAAAGATGTGCATAATTTAATTAAGTTTAAAAATTCACTTCAGTTATGCATTATAATATAATATAATATAATATTTTGAAATTTTTTTCGATCTTAAAAATATGGACACTTAATTATATTATTTAATAATACTATACTTGTAAATGTATAAAATATTTTGCAATTAAGACTCATTCTAAAAAAAAGACAGAAAGTATAGCTATTGTGATTTAATAATTTAATAATTTACATTACCGTACATACACTTTAATTTTATAAGTATCATTTTTTACAACAAATACAACTAACTATAATATACTTTTACTATACAATAATAAATACAATTATTATTATTAGTAACATTATGTTATTGTATGTTGTATAAAATTCAAAAAAATATATGCATGCTAATTCTGTTATATTGTTATGGCATTTGCAGTAATGTAATAAAAAGATGATCTTAATCAAACTTGATCTCTATTATATTTTACACAATATAATAGAAAAAACATCATATAGTCAAAAATATTCAATAAGATATATTTAACATAATAGAAATAAAATTATATATTTATAAAACTTCAATTTGGTATGAAAATAAAACATTTCTAAAGTTTTTATTATATACAATATATAGATAAATTTTGGTTCACAACCTTTTTTCGCAACAATACCTCAAAAATATATGAAATACTGTAAATAACGATACCTCAAAAATATATAAATACTGTAAATACCTCAAAAATGTTGTGTGTAAAATATTGAAACTCTGTGTATTATAATAAAAATGATACGAAATAAGAATTTCTTCATTATGTTTAAGGTGGTGAAATTAAAAAACATCGAACTGCACTAAAACGGTCAAAGAACGTTTATGTACCGCGAATGAGAAGATGGTTAAGAACTGATAAGACTATTATGATGGAACTGTCAATACCTCTCTTACAAGTGAATTTCTTCGAGGATCATACAAAATTAGTAGTTTCGCAGGAATCCCCTAACAAAGGATATTTAATTACATATATTGATACTAGTAGGCATACGTCTTCATATTGGTTGAACGATATACGCGATATTGGGTGTACAGCAGATCTCTACGAGCGTTTATATTATGTTTACAAAGTATCGAGAGAATTTGCAGAAATGCATAATAACACGATTGTTTGACCATCAGAAATATATCAATAATAGATTGAAGTTTGTTCAATTCTATACGAAATATATATTTGTTTCGTTAGCTGCACTTGTTTCGTTTTTTTAAATATGTTTCTTTATTCTTCACTTTAAAACTTATAAAAAGTAATTCATTCAGGAATGCATAAAATTTTTTGAAATGATTTACTAATTTATTTCGATGTAAGACTTGTTTAGGTTTACATATTCAAATTATATTAATTTGCGAAATTAATATAATACGCCCTTATTATTACGTGTTAATTATTAATATCTTTTGTTGAATAATTTGTTTCAATAATTTGTTGAATAATTTGTTGAATAATTTATTTCAAAGAATGTTTAACATTAATTTCATTTTTATAAGGAAAAATATTCACACGTACAAAATATTCTATTAATAAGTAATTAATAAGTTTTAGAGACAACTCATTTGTTGCATTAAAAACATTTAAGTTCAAGAGTTCTTTCACTTGTTTCGTAAACAAGATATAGTATTAGTAACAGAATTTCTAAAATGTTAAAAAATATTTAACGAATATTAATACGAACAAACGAAACGAACATAATGTATATTGCTACATAATTGTTAATACAAAGAAAACATCTACAAATAACGAGAGTAATAATTTTACATTACAGTACATATTTTTATATGACAAAATTGATTAGCAAATTAAAATTGAAAAATAGTAAAATGGTTAGTAAATTAAAATTGAAAAATAAAACATATAATATTATCTAAGTTTTTTATTGTTGTATACAAAAGAAAAGAAATCAATTATTTTTTCATGTATATTTTTATCAACGGTTTCTTATGAATTCAATTCATAGTATTAATAAAACTCGAAACAGTTCGAGTGCAGCTAAACGAAAATAAGACATGGTTCAATATATGTATGAATATGAATGCAATGTTCCGTGACCGATTAATTTTTTTTTCTTTTTTTTTTTATAAATATTTAAGTTCAACAGTATCGTGATATGTATATATTTGCATATGGTTGGATAAAATGAATGAATAGATAACAAGGAAACGTTAATACATAGAAAATAAGAGCTAGTTTTACTTTGTTTTTTATTAAAAACTTTCCTGAAAATTTTTTTAAATCTAAAGGTATTTGTAAATTTTTGGTTGCAGGTAAAAACGACATGATAAAATATATATGTTGGGTTTTAGCTTCGAACAACCGTGTTATTCATACTTTGTAAAAATCCGTAATTATGATATTGATGATATTCATGTACTAGCTTAAAATTTAAATGAATACCGAATGCGGTATCGAACGTAATACTGTGTATATTTTTGTTATAATCTGATTATTTTAATTTATGAAATTAATATTATAGTTGGACAGTTTTGTGTATTGAAAAAAATTAAGTGTTGACACACAAATATTTGTTCATATAAAATAGCAAATGTTAACGTTTTAACATTTATTGTTCCATTATTGTTAACTTATATATTTTTTATACATTTTGTGTATCGTGTATAACACTTATTTGCAATAATGTTTCTTAATACCATTCAAAACAATTATTTTAAACATAATTTATATCTTACAAATATATTTTTTTATTTTAGTTAAAATCAAAGCTAAATGGATTTCAGACTAAATAATATATAATCTTTTTTTCAAGTTTATATTTAAAAAATAGTTTCGAATGAATGTGCTATATGCATATTCGTACTTAATGCTTTGGTTTTTGTAAGATATTTCATTGTAAAATAATTTTTTACTGTCAAAAGTTCAATTTGTGTGATAACACATGAACACTGTCAAAAGTTTAATTTGTGTGATAACACATGAACACTGTCAAAAGTTTAATTTGTGTGATAACACATGAACACTGTGTTATAATCGGTTTTTATTTGAATAATATATAATAATGGAATAAAAGTTAATATGCTTCCAAAATATTTATCAACCAATAATTATATATAGAGAGCATTTTCTTTTGATGTATCATAGTGCAAATATTGTTATCTTTGCGGAACATTAGATCAGAATTGTTCAACTTTGCCTTCAAAAATCATTGTTGTTAATATATGTTAACAATAAATATAAAATAATAAAAATTGTCTTCATCATATAGGGAAATCGAAACAATAAATGTTTATTTTAATATTTTATGATAATAATAAAATAGCTTGTAATGAAAGAAGGTAAATTAAAAAAAATGGTACACAATTCTATTTAAAAATGGAATATTTATTAAGAAAAACGGTAAAATGTCACATGTTTACACTCAAAGTGCCTATATTGAATAAAGATCTATTTATAACATAAATTAAGATTTTGGATTAATCTAACATAAAAAAGTTCAATTTAAAAAAAGTTAATTAAAATAAAACAATATAGGGCACTAGTTGAACAACTCTGATATAAATTATTTCAAATAATATTCTTTAATAGCTAGTTAATAGTGGAAACGTAACGTTAAGTGGACCAATTAAATTGGCTTAACTGATATGATTATTAGCGCACATTGTTTCTGTTACTATGTATGTCACGTAATTCAGTTAATCTATTTTCTATTTTCAAGAGTATATATTTTGTTTTATAAATCACAACACGATTTTTAAATGTGCCTCTATTTTGTATTTATTAATACAAATTTATTAAGAGAGTAACAGAATAATTGTAATTCGTAGAAGGATTTTTTGTTTCGATTAATTTGATGCCAAACTCCTTCTATTGCTTATTTGTTAAAAATATATAAATGACATTTATTTAATATTATTAGTCCCTGTAAATGACTGTTTACAAATATTATTTTTTCTTACTCGTTTAATTTTAATTATTTAACTGATACAATATTTTTGTATTTTTAACATATTTAAATACTATAAATAAAAAAAAATTTTAATTTCTTTCTATATCGTTACAAATTGTAACAAATATTTCCTCTAAATTACAGGGACTAAGTAAAGTAACGAATTAATAAATTATATAATTTATATAAAAAAATGAATCTCAATATAAATTATGATGGATATGCAGTAATGAATAGGCAATATGTAGTAATATTTATAATATATAAAATTACGAATCATGTTCATATGGTATCTTAGTACAGTTTTTAATACGATTTGATAATACTTGTTCAAAATTGACACCAATTTCGGTTCTGCAATAAATTACTAAAAAGTAAGCAAGTGCGAATCAAATAAACAGATAGTATTAAACAATATTCGATTAAATTTTTCGCATTATAGATCTAAATACAAATATAAAAGAATTAGTTAATTATTTATAATAATATTTAGTTATTGACACTTCCAGCGCTACACAATTTAAACTTTTTAATTTATAGTTTAGCTACTTCCAGCGCTACACAATTTAAACTTTTTAATTTATAGTTTAGGAACATACAGGTTTTATGCCAAATTTTTTTTTCCAATGAAATTATCATCTCAGCGATATTCTTAATGTCGACATTATAAAGAAAAGAGTTCATTGATAATTCATTAATAACAAATATTGAATTCAGCTGATATAATTAAATTTAATGTTTTGTAATGTTATATAATTTATAATAATTATTCATAATATAAATTTATAAATAATCATTCGTAAAATAGTTCAATTATTTAAATTGCATTTCATATTTCGGATATTGATACATCTTTTACATTTTAGTTGCATATCTATTGAAATAGCCTGTTAATATTGATTTAATTTCAAATTATTCACATCTGCTTAAAAGATCTAAAGTTGTTTGGTAATCCTAGTCACACTGATTTTTCGTTTTTTCGATAAAAGCGAAAAAGATGTTTAAAAACACTGTCATCAATTAATATGGCAGCGACTTATTCTTGCTGCATATTAAGGCTGTTAAGTAACGCTATGATTATTAATAATAGCAATAGTAGTAATATATATAATATTACCATATATATTATCCTACTATATTATAGCATATATACCATTATATATATTATAATTTTTATCATAAGTATACTTATTAATAACATTACGTATTAATATTCTATTTAAAAATATTTTTTTTTTAAAGAATTTGTCGATAGATGCTTTCTATGTTATTTACTTTTAAAAGTATGTTAATATGGAATCTTTTTGTAAACTAAATACATATGCATTTACAAAATATATATTTTAAATACAATTTTAAATACTTCCACTAGGGATGAAACGGGAATTGAATTAAAATATACATGTATGAGTACTTAAAAGAAACTTAATTTTCAAAAACATCTTTAAACATGTGAATTCATAATTGAAACGTATGTCATAAAAATGTTACAATAAATTTAAAAAATGGGAAGCATCTATTACTGAATATAGAAACTCGTTAATACGGATCTCACACACAATACTGTTAATAGCAGAACGAGAAATGAATGATGCAAAAAGGAGAACATAATTAATTTTTTTGTAAAATGTATGTTCATATAGCTCAGCTGCAGCTGAAACGCACCTTCCCTGAAGCACATTTCCCTTGAAATAGACTTTCACATTGTTAGACTATACTTGTGATAAATTACGTTTGCATTATAATATAAAATATGATTTTTTAACTATAATTTACATTTTCCACGATGTTTAATTTTGTTCTCTCAAACTTCAATTGGCAAGATTTTATTTTTACATGTAAAAATTTTTAATATCTTTTGAAATATTCAAAACAAGACTGATATCTGCGGATCATGAATTGTTATAATTTCTCAAATGTTTCTTTGTGTTNTTTTTTTTTTATTTTTTTTTTTTTTTTTTTTTATTTATTTTTTTTTTTTTTTTTTTTTTTATAGCAATCCAGCAGATTCAAATCAGTTGATCAAGGAAGTTATTCTATATAAAGAACTAATTTTAGAACCTGTATTCATTTTAAATATTATTAAAATTTCACAAAATTTTAGTCTATTTTTTTGTAACATTTTTTGTTTCAGCTATATTCGCATTAATGCCATTTTAATATTTTGTGAATCTATGTAATTTCCTGCATGATTTATATTGACAATGTCATCGTATATGTCATCTTATACTGACAAAAATCAAAATTATTAATATTTTAATTATTATTTTAAATTTGATGCTTACAGGCGTTGAACGTTAAAAGACAAATTAATGATGTTTCGAAATTGTATGTTAATAACAATTTATACGCAATGTTTCGTGAATATATTGCGAAAAACCATTAATTTGTCTTTTGTTATTATCATTTATATCACATTAATCCTTCATATCAATAAGTATGTGTCAGACATATTTAGGAAATCCTGTTTTTATAGACATCAATATTGTTGGTTTTAATATTGATTATACATATTCGGTCTCAATTATTGTTAGTATTCATATTATAAGTAAGGATTATAAGTAACCGATCGATACACAATTATATTTTGTTAGCTATATTTTATTTTTTATCATATTTTATATTTTACATTGCAAATCACGTTGTGGCTGTTTTATACAACTAGATAGCAATTAATGCTAAAGATCTCAGATACGTTAGGATATGCAACCTATAAAAGAATATCAAGTACGCAGCAAAAAAATACACATATAATATGTATGTATACAGAATTTTTGATAATTAACATAAGCGATATTGTCATCATATGCTATTAAATATATTACAATAATTGTAAATATTTTACAAATATTGTCATTTTTGACTTAGATATATCAGCTAGATAAATTTTCTGAAAAATTGCTGTATACATACATAATGTGTGATCGTTAGTATATATTTATTGTTAAATATAGCGAAAAGAAATGTTTCGTTATCGAAGCGTGTTATACTGCGATTTTAATAAGGTATATATTTACAAAATATAGTAATAGGAAGGAATTTAATTTAGAACGATTAATATGATTTTATTTCATTTTCTCATGTGTACAAACTCTAATATATCCTATGTACATATAAATCAACTTATTTACTGAAAATATAATGTGAAATTACTGCTCCATTTGTTATAATTCATTTTATCATTTTTTTTTTTTTGCAGCTATTCCTAATGGACTTTATAATCTTTTGTACGTTAAAAATGAGAAAGTCTTGCTTAAAATTTTTTATAAAAAGTAATGGAAGTATACACACAAAAAATTAGCAAGAAATATTATATGATATATAATTTACATTTAATCATAATTTAAAAATATAAGAAATACTTTTTTAAAGAAACAAATTACTGTAAAATAATGTTAAAATCGTGATATATAATATTTAAATTTTGTTGCATTTTGCTTCTTCAAACATTGCATAATATTGTATTTGAAATAAGCAAATTAAAGTAAGGAGTAAAAGAAAAAAGGAAATCGACTGTAAAGTAATTAAATTGCGCTACTTAAAGCTTATTAATACAAATATTCATCAAACTAGACGAAAAATTTTCCTTCAAATTAAACACTTGCTTCTTCACGACTTATTAAAATTCGTATTGAGAAACGAAAATTAAAATTTTCGCTACTGCACTTCCGGCAAAGAACGTATTATGATAAACTTCCATACTTAAATCAAGTTCGATTTCCTGCGGGCCTTGTATGCTTCGTGTCATTATTAAAACAGCTTGCTGTGGTGCAGGCCTTTTTAATGCGAAACATGATTCCGTAGCGCGTTGTACTCCAGGTGGTGCACGCGCTTCCAAGAATGTCATACTGAATTGTATCGTCGAACCTGGCATGTGATACCCTTTCATTTTAAATAATTCTTCCGGTCTGTTGGGTGCGATCGGTAACATGCTCACAAGAGTGATGAAGTTGTACGAATAATGTGATGGTTGTCTAAGACAAGCTGGATTGTTGATATGACAGGGCCAGGACTTTACACATCGGCTGAAATTTCAATACAAGTTAATAATATCAACAAATGCTTACACAAAAATTAAATTAATTAAATCTTATGTCTATATGTATGTACGTTTCCATCTAGACAAATCCAATGTGTGATTATCATTAAGTTATTTTCCTCGATAGAGCACAAGTTTTATTTCAAATATTTTTTCGAATAATGAATAGTTGTGGGGATTAAATTGTATTGGATTAAAATAAAACATTTCTTTTTTTTGTTTCAAAACATTTTGAAACATATATATGTACTGATATATGATTAATAATAATATATAAAATAATATAACAGTCTTTGTTTACTTATCTCCTATATGAAACGAATTTGTTATAAATTATATTTTATACATTATATTATTTTTCCAAATATTTTTTAAATATTTTTATATGGTTCAAAGTGTAAATCAGTTTGTCCAGTATTTAATAAAAATTCAAAGAAAAAATTATAGTAATAACAAGTAGCATATTGAATGTGTCATTGTATTAAATTAAATATGTCATCACCATTAAAAAAATGTTGAAAATTATCTTGAAGGCAAAAATCATGAACTATAGTATTTATCGTTCGAAATTAAATAATTTCTTTCTGATATATATTTTTGTATCACCAAATATAACAGAAATATAGTGAGCAAGATCTTGTATAATATTAGATATTTCATCAATTTCATTCAGTTGAGGTATTTCTACTATTTTAAATAATATTTAAATAATATGAAAATAAATTTTAATAGTGATTAATGGTAAAAATAATTTCTTTAACGATATAAAATGGATAAGACAACAAATTTAAATATAAAAAGTATTATCGCATATAAACAAAAAGCAAATATGAAGAAACAAAATTATTAGATTTACGATATTTTGTTAAGTTAAAAAATTTTTCCCTCGAGTATCATAAAATGATCGATATAAAATTGAAACAATGATATGATTCCTTGAATCCCAAAATGATAATTAAAATGAATTGTATATTTTATTGTAAGTTTGTTTTATGAATATTAGCTGCTCTAAATAATATTTGTGATGTCAATATTTTAGAAACTAATATTCTTTTTAACATAAGTTAGGTTCTTACTTTCTTCTTTCATGGTCACGATGATATCCCGTGGGACAGTTTATTTTATTGCAACGGAAGCCACCTCTGGTGTTGTGACAAATTTCATCTGCTCCTCTGCAGACATTTTCTACCTGGCACTCATCGATATCTTGAAAAAAAAGAAGAAATCACAATCAATTATTTTAAAAGAAATTACAACAGTCACGATGTGTTATCATCATAAGAAAGTCAAGGACAGATAAAACAAGTTGAGATTCAAGTAATGGCCCAGATTTTCGATAACTGGGTCAAGTACAGACCATAAGTATATAAACGAGATAATGGAGATAGACACGCGAAAATTAATAAACGACCAAGAGCTCTTATCGTGCATATGCCACGTTTCACTAATTGAATCTTTTATAGTTATTATATAGTTATTATATAATTTTTGAATCTTTTATTATATAATAATTGAATCTTTTATAGTTATTATATAGTTATTATATAACTTTTATAATTATTATATAATTAATGATAAACAATTTTTAAGAATGTGTTATACTGCCATAATGACAATGCAATGAAATACAGAATTTAATTTAAAAAAAATTACTGAATATATAATTTATTCATGAGATCATCTGAAAACAATAATATGCTTCGAGAAGAAACTGAAAATTAAATAAATTACATTCTGCAACCAAGGTTTTACGATTCGTTTCATAGATGAAATTAATATTTCTTAATTACATTTATATTTTATTATTATGGTATTTCTTATATTTTTGAATTCAAAAGTTACATAAATATGCTTGTAAATATATTCAAATATCGTGTATTTAGCAATTATTTCAAACATCAAATCCCGGGTAAGAAAAATTCATTTTATATTTTCACTTTTTTTACTTTATAATTATATTTATCTAGGTACATCATTCTTCGGTGTATTTCCAAAATTAACAAGTAAATGTGAAGTTAATAAGCAAATGAAAATTGAAAAAACGAGCATGTACCTTCGCAAGTACGACCATTAAATCCAAGTTTGTAACCATCTGGACATTTACAAGTATAACTTCCTGGTGTGTTTTCACAAATTCCTATACACAAATTGTTCTTTTTGAACTCCGTACATTCATCGACGTCTGTGCAAGAACGATTATCAGGGTTCAACCTGAATCCAGGTTTACAAGCACATCTATAACTACCCCATACGTTAAAACACATATGTTGACACAAATTAGGGGTTCGTTGGCACTCATCGATATCCTAAAATATTAAATAAGAAATCCAGGGATTAATCTTAATAATAAAATTACGTTCATTAATAAAAATAAATATAATAATAAAATACGTTCATTAATATAAATCCATTAATAAATAAAAGGATGAATCAATAGATAAGTTACACCACTTCTGCATTTTGAAATAGTTACGAATGAATGAAAAAATTCTTTTCTCATCGACATAAATTATCAATCAATTGTTATTTCTCAATATAATTGTCGAATATCTGTGAGTATTTATCGTAAAGAACAAAATTTGCACTTGATTATCTATAATCAATAATAATTTTAAACTTTTCCCCTTCTCTTTATTATCCATATTGAAATATCTAAATCTTTCTTTCACTTGGCCAAATAAATATATAAAATTATGTGGCGAGAGATATACATAGATTATAAGATGAACATTGTTACTATTTCAATTGAAATTTATAGAATTGAAAATTAATGAAAAAGTTATGAGAAAGCATCATTTCTCCAGTGATTTTTTTCAAATTATTTATTTTCATAAAGTGATTTAACTAAATTTGGATATCAACAATTTCGCCATCGAGGAAATTTATCTTCCGTCACAATAGTGTTTTATGTCTTTTTATGAGACTACGGTAGCAAAAGAGTTAATTCGAATATTCTCTAACTATTACTACGTTGATTTTCTTTTTTGTTATTAATATTAACAATTCTTTTCTTTATAATTTTTTTTATTAATATTAATAACTTTCTTATGTCTGTTTTCTTAAATCGCTTTATATTTGATCTTCATTCTCTTAATTTACGAACGTTATCGCGTATAAAAAACGTTATATTTATATTTTCTTATATATTCTATGTATAAACATTAGAAAAAAACTTCATATACATTTAACGAACTCTATATTTAAAAAATATATATATATATATTAATATATAATATATATTTATATATTAATATATTATATATTAATATATATTATATTATATTTATATTATATTAATATATTAATATATATATATATATTTTTTTTAGTATACATTATACGTCAAATTTATTTATGATTGGAAAACTGAATATTTTAATAAAATTACATATATTGCAGTCAATAGTTGTATTTTTTGGTTTGTAATATCAGGAAATTTTGCTATTGTATTTATAATAATACGTCATAAGAGAATTGTTGAAAATAAGTAATTAGATATTGTAAAAATTAGGTATTTATGATATAATCTTTATCAGAAAATTGTATTAGATATAGTGAGCAATCTAACTCATTGTTGCGTTATCTTAAGAATGAGATTATTTTTGAAAAAATTAGCTATGATACAGGAAAAGTTATTTATTAATAAAAGAATTGTACTTATTGATGACTGTAGTTGATATTCATGATTGCATAGAGCGTAATATCCATAATCTTAATTTATCTTGTAAAATACAATAATAGTGAATATCTCAAACTATGCGACTGATTAATTTGTTGAAACATATTATACGATAATAACAATGTTCTAGTTGTATAATCACATAATGTAAACTACAATACTTAGAAGGAAAATTAACAAGTATAATTCACTAATTCGTTGACGTATATATTGTTGAGTGCATGCAAATTTTCGAACATCTAATATTCATATTTTTGAATATCTCGTATTTAAATCATAATTAACTATAATAATAATTTTAAGTAACAACACTTTGTAATTTACCTGACAACTACCACCAGCAAAACCACCAATATTTTCGAAACCATTCTCGCAATTACATCGGAAAGAACCAACAGTGTTTTCACACTGACTATTTGATCCACATATATTACCATAAAGACTACATTCATCAATATCAACGCAGTCCTTATTTGGTCCGGCAACGTGTCCTGGCGGACAAGTGCAAACGTAACCACCTGGCCTATTTTCGCATGTCTGATCCGGAGTACATTCATGAGTACCATTCGCACATTCATCGATATCAATGCAATATTGTCCTGATATTGGATCCAAAGTGAATCCATTGCTACATATCACTTTAGATACACACCTGGAATTTAAATATTGAAAGATTATTCGAGGAATTAAATTCAGAACTATAGCAGTCAAAGTTACCATTTTAACCATTATTTTTTGACAAAAGTAATTGTTGCAATTTACAAGATTAGATACATCATATGAAGAATATTTTATTAGAATTGTTTACTAACGATAAGGAAGAAATACTCTGAAAAATAAATTTTACCAAAATATGCAACACAATACTTTCGAAAAATATACAATATTTTTTTCATTTTTAGATCAAGAAAACAGATATATCGATTCTCATATATCAACACTAAACGTACCGGCATTTTACATATACCTATGTTACCATAAGGGAGTGAAAAAAAATGACCCCTCGCGGTACATAAAGTATGCAAAGAATTTTTCTCGGTAAAAAATAAGCTAAGAGAAAAACTTATAATATAATATAAGAATTTACAAAAAGTCAGATTAGCGAAAGAAGTAACGACGAATGTACGATTTTGAAAGTAAATTTTGAAAAGGGGCCATTTACAATGCTTGGTACGTTTAGTGTTAAACGTACATTATAGAAGAATTAAACATACATACATTATAGAAGATGAAGTTTCTAATTTAATCTTTTATTTCACTGAAATTCTAAATTATTGAAAAATTGATGTTTTTTGCATTTTCTCGAAGAATTATCTGCTGATAATGAAATAGACAGTTCTCTACAAGTTTTCTACAAGTATTTACGATTATTGTAGAGAGAAATGTTGTAAATAAAAGTTAACTTCCAGTCGGTGCAGTAAATATAACAATTTGGATGTAAAAATTTTTCAAAAAGAAAAGTTGTTTCTCAAAAAAATCTCTGAAAATAACTTTGAACTTTTTAAATAGCAGCTGCATATTTTTGACCATATATTGATATCAAGACGAATCTTCAACGATCTTAATGAAATTTTATTTCTATTAAATTACATCAAAGTGGTCATCTTCATCAAATAAAATTATTTACACATCATTTATAGTCAACTTTATAATATACAACGAAATTTTTCTGAAAATAACCATTTTGAGGTCATTATATAAATGTTCAATTCGTCTTAATGCTCTCTACTGCAATGTAAGGTCAAAAATATGTAGTGTTATTTATAAAATTCAACGTTTGAGATTTTTTTCGAAAAAGTAATTTTTTAAAAATTTTTTATATAACCGATTGAAAGCTAATTAACTTTTATTTTGAACATTTTTTTTTATATAATAACCGGAAGTACCTATAAACTTGTGCCTTATAAATTGTACACATAAAATTTGATAATTGAACTGTTAAAATGGTTTAGCTGTTTAAAAAATATAACAATCATTGGCAGTGGAGTTTTCTCAAAAACTGTACTTTTTTTAAATAATATCTTAAGACAAACAGTTCCAAATGTATTGTTATGTTATTATGGCTCATATTAGAGTTAAAATCTTCTTTCTTATCCTTTAATCTGCGAAATATTTGAAAAGAATAAAAAGCATCGGTAATCAAGTTTCAAAATTTAGATAAGTTAAGTTATTTTAATTAATAAAAATTAAATAATTACATTTAAATTAACTTTCTTTTTCCTCGCCCTTATTCTGCTACTTGCCATATTCAAATTATTGAATTTAATTGAGAATTTTCGAAAAAGCTTTCCTCTGAAATAAAATTTCAGAGTTTCATCGAGCAATGTATACTACAAAATGCTAATGAAAAAGTCTATTCGTGATTATATTCGTAGATTTATTTATCAAACAACAGAACAATGAATAATTTCAAGTATTTGTATCTTATTTTCTTTAGTTCAAGACAATATTATAATCTGATCTAATAATTTGAAAGAGTATCGAACTGAGGCAAATAATATATACATAATATAAATTATATTATACAAAACATGCTTTCATTAAATAAATGGTTTACAAGTAGTTTAAAGTGATCGATTCGTGTGGATGGCTCACCCTATTAAAATAAAGAAAATAAATCGACTAATACAAGTAAAACAAATTTTTAATATACCTATAAGATCCAACAGTGTTCATACATCGCATCGTCCTGCCACAAATACTTGAATCTTTTTGACATTCGTTTATGTCAACGCATTTTCCTCCAGAGCCAGTTTCAAATCCACGCGGACAATTAAACATTTTCTCAGTAGTTAATGGAGTAGAAGTAATAATAGATCTGAATGTAGATGTTGATTTGGTAGTTGTGGCTGTCAGTGGCATTGTCGTGTCGACACGAGCTTGTGGAACCGGTACACGTGGATTACGATAACATCTAAAAGAGCCAAGCGTATTCCTGCACTGATAACCAGATCTACAATCGTGTAAACCGAGCAGACATTCGTCGTCATCTTCGCAGATTCCAGTGGCTGCATTCAGAGTATATCCAGTACCACACGATAGATAACGAGTGCAAGTGTAACTGCCTATAGTATTATCGCATCTTTGACCTTGCAAGCAAATATCTTCCTGAAACGAAGATTTATATCTGTTATATTTAAATGTGATTTCAATCAAATTTATTTCACATTACAATGACAATTATATCATATTATTAATGATGATAACAATTATTTTTATTAGCTCCAATTTTATAATATACCCCATTACTATTAATAATGCATCATAAATACAAAAATATAGAGCTCAAGTTTTCTGATGTTATTTTTTAAGATTTTTCTAAATCTTCTAAATATGATTACATGTATATATCTATTATAATTTTATAATTTATAATGTATATATTTATTATAATTTTTATTATACATATATGTAGAGTAGCAAGAAAATGTTATCAAACTTATTTTGTTTTGAAAAACATAGAATAATTAAAATATGTAAATATTTCCTAATAATCAGGTAAGTAATTTATAAAATATATAGCAAATATATTCTATCATCATAATAATTTTTTGTATTAAGTACGTATTATATAGAAAAATTTAGCTCTTGAATTGTCAGAATATGTTTCAAGTTTAAATTTTAATTTTTCCGAGTTTGGGTAATTTGGGTAACCGAAAATTAATTTAAAAAATATTCTATTCTGATCAACATCAGTTATAATAATTATATGAAATCAGTTATCAATAAAATGATGTTTGAAATGAATATCAAAAGCATGTCTGCAAGATTTGTAAAGAAATATAACTTTTTGATATATAAATTGAATATTTTTTATAAAAAAAAAAATTAGTTTCAAAAGCGAATAATTGGATATTGAATCGTATAATGTAATAATAAAATGTAATTGGAATAAATATTAACATTAAAAAGATAAGTTAGTAAGAAAGAACTTTATAGTAGACATGTAATCTTCTAGTGTTTAAAGTAAAAATTGTAAATAAAATCTTTTATAAAACTAATTAATATCATTAACATTATAACTATTTAATACATCATCGAAAATATATACCCGTGTTTGACATTCGTTAATATCCACGCAGGCTTGAGTTAAATTCTCACGTCTAAAACCAATTTTGCATTTGCATGTGTAGCTTCCTATAGTGTTCATGCACTCCTCGTTGCTACTACACGCATCGTCTATTTCCCGGCATTCATTGATGTCGATGCAATAATTTTTAACCAGTTTTAATCCAGAGGCACACTTTTTGTTTGGTAGTGTTGGTAAAGGTGTCGTAGGTGGGTTCCTAGTTTTCGGTTTTGGGGGTGTTGCGCAACTATAACCACCTGGCTGATTATAACAAACTTCACCTTCACAAGAGTCCAAACCTTCCGCGCATTCGTCGATATCTATGAAATACATACATACATACATACATACATATATATATATATATATATATAAAGTTTATCATATGATATTTTAGTTCTCATAAGTAATTTGTTCAAAAGATTCAAAATTTATTATAACATGTTCAATAATGATATCATGACAAAAATTTGGTGATTATAAATTGATAACTTGAGATTATTAATGTTTACTGCTCAAGAGAAAATAAATTTTTAATAATAATGATTATCTGAGATAAAGTAATTGCAAGTAAACGATTGCTTACATGCAAATACATTGTTAAATGTAGACAATAGACAATAGTTAAAAATAATCAGTTTTGCAAAAAGACTAATGAATAATCATGAATAATCATTATAATGCATGTTCTCATTCCATTTTTAATTAAAAAATTGGAAAAGTTGATATTAAATTATGAATAAATGAAATTAAATTAAAATAATTGTATTGCAATATTATAATATTTACACATATAAGCAATAACAAAACATGTTGGAAATTAATTTATATTATAGTACAATAATAATAGTGCAGTATGCTTTACATGTCACATGCAACAAGCAAACATAAATGCTGTTTTAAAATATTTCACAATATAATAAAGTTTACATGTTTAACTTAAAACACTCCAATTTTTTTCAATTTTTTCACCCTGAAAAAAATTATAAATTATTATAAATTAATTTATACGTTATTTGATTAATTTGTATATTTATAAATTAAGATGAGAAATGTATAAAAATTAGATTAATTAGATTAATCAGATTAATCTATAAATGTATAAAAATTAAGTAGAAATTTGATTAAGTTTAAGTAGATATTTTAGAGAGACAAAGATAGATAAACAGAGAGAGGGGGGGGAGAGAAAATGAAAATTATCACATATTAAAATATACCTGTGCATTTCCTTAATCGGGGGTGATATCTAAAACCGGAAGGACAAGCAGGTTTTTGATGTTGACGTTGTTCAAACGATACAGGTCTTTCGCATCTAAACACGTTACAGTATGAATATGATTTATTAACTTTGTTCCGTATAAAAATTTCAAATTGTATGTTTCAATAATTCTTTGATTATACAAAAAATATGAAATATAAAAATCATAAATAACATGAAAATCTATAATAAAAATTTAAGCCCTTACATATTTATGTATGTTTTTTAATTTATATTAATAAAAAAGCCACCAATAAGAAATCATATAAAATAATAATAAATATATTGTAAATTATAATACATTTTAATTTCTTCCCTTTTGCTTTGTTACTTTATTGTAAAAAGTTATAGATTAATCTGACATAGAACTATCTATAAAGGAAGAAATGGAAAATTTCAATTTTTCATGACAAAATATTAAATTAACAATGTAAACCTGTAAGTTCCAGGTAGATTGAAGCATTTTTCAGAAAGTCTAAGATCACATTTGTGTTGGCCGAGGGCACATTCATCAATATCTTCGCATTGTTTAGTAGCTAGAGAGTATTCGTAACCCGATGAACAAGAAGGTAATCTGGTTAAACATTCAAAGCTACCGTTTTTGTTGACACAATACTGATGTAATTCTAATCGACAAGTGTGCAGATTTTCTAAACACTCGTCGATGTCGACGCAACTGTCATCGAAAGATCTCTTATAACCGTTGCTACAAGGCGGTATCAACTCGCACAAAAAGGAACCATTCGTGTTAACACATTTATGAGTATCTTGTGGACAATCATGACTGCCTAAAAGACACTCATCAACATCCTGACAACCTTTTATTGCAGTATTAAAATACCAGCCAGTGGTACAAAGTGGCGAACACTTAAAACTGCCTGGGACATTATAACATTGTTCGTAGTCTCGACAAACCAATCCTGTTGCACACTCATCAATATCTATGCATTCTCCATTTTTTATATCTCTAGTATATCCGAGATCACATGGCTCCAAAAACAAATAATGATTCTACAAAATAAATTATAAGAATCGTTTTAAGCGTTCAGATTTGTAACTGTGAAAGAAATATTAGTTAAAAAATTTAAGTTGTTTAAAAACTGCGAAAAGAAAATTTAAAAATAAACGAATAAATATAACGTATTCAAATTTAATATGAAATTAATTTTTAGTTTATAATAGAAAAATAATAAATATATTAATACCTGCATTATATGACCTTTCTTAATACTTAATGGTCTGTTAATTGTTGTTGAACTTGTTGTTGTTGTAAATACTTCACAAGTATAAGAACCGTTCGTATTAACACAAAACTGAGTTGATACATTACAAGAATGTAATCCAAGTGCACACTCATTTATATCTTGACATGATTCTTCATTTGAAGAGTGACTATTATTATTTAGCTGAAAACCAGGCGGACATATTGGAGAACATCTGTATCCACCCTTGAAATTTATACATTGTTCACTGATTCCACAATTTGATAAACCATTATTACACTCATCGATATCTGTCAGAAGAATTAAAGAATTAAAATTTAAAATAGTCAGATTAATATATGACAGAGATAAAACTAATTCTTTATTGAAATATAAATTATCTCAATAGAAAAAACTCATGTTGAAAAAATAAACAATAGTTAATAAAATTAAAATAAATAAATAAAATTTTAATATTCTTATACCGATACAATCTAAACTTTGCTGATCGAATATGAAACCTTCCTTACAAGCCGTTGCTTGATTAACAACTGGAGAAATTGACTTTATTAATTTATGTTCCTTTCCATACGAATAAGCATGAGTGCTTTTAATCTTTCCATGCAAATTGATATCTTCGTGATTTAATGGTTCGCATCTAATTAAATAATGTATAATAAATTGAACGTATATCAATGATTAACATTATTAATTATAAACTTACCTGTAACTACCTATGTCATTAATACATTGTTCACTTTCTTCGCATGAATGCAATTGTTCTTTACATTCGTCCACATCGACACATGCCTCCTTAGAATTGTTTATCGGCTTATAGCCCGCAGGACAAGTCAATAATTTATCAGTTAAGAGATAGTCAGGATGATTTAAAGGTAAGCATTCATAACCACCTATTATATTTTTGCAAGTGGTATTTGGGTTCAAACACGGATTACTAGACCCGAAGCATTCATCCACATCTACAAATATAATATATATAAGTAAAATAAATGGAAAAGAGCTATAGTTTTCAATGAAAATTATATTATATATATAAACTAATAAAAAATAACTTTTGTAGTTAATATTAAAAAAAAAAAATTATAGAATAGTTATTTAATTCATTCAGAATTTAAACAAAAGATTAAGAAAACTATTAAAAAGATGAGAAGAAAATTCTTACTCACATGCAAGTAAGGTACATGCTGGGTCAACGTGAATTCACATACTAGTTCATGTTCACAGTAGACTAATTTCAGACGATTAATTAAGTTAAGATATGGAAAAAGTTTATATACATGCACATACCTGTAGAAACAGCTAAACATATCAGAGGAAAAACTTATTATTAATGTAGTAGATATTAATGTAATAGTTCATTCTCATGTAACATATCAAAAAAATAAAGTACTTTCGATTAAATAATAATCACATCAATAAAACATAAAATAGTTACCTATGCAGGTACCTAAATTAACATTATAAGTAAATCCTTTATCACATTTTACATCACACTCGTAAGCACCTTCAATATTACGACATTCCTCTGTATCCTCGAAACAGCTATGAATCCCTTCTGCACATTCATTCACATCTGGAAAAAGAAAAAAGAATAAATTAATGTCTATTCATAATCGCGATCACAGAAAGGTTTCATTATTAAAATAAATAAATTCTCAAGTAGTTCATTTTTAACTTAACATTTTAAATACCTTCGCATTGCTGTAACAATTTATTGAATTTAAATCCTGCGGGACAAGATTTGATTCCTTTCATTTCTAAGCAACTAAAACTACCTTGGGTGTTAACACAAAATTTTTTTCTTCCGGAGCAAGGTTCTAATAATATAAGACACTCGTCGATATCTAAAACAATTATGGAAAATAATCTATGCACGAAATATTAACTTATTAATACTAGCATAAAATATTGCTTTCATGATCGTAGAAGAGATTTAAAAAAAGATCATAGTAGATAAATTTTCATTGAATTCATTGTAATTCAATATTTATTAAAAAATAATTGATATAATAAATATTAACAACTTAACATAATATATTAATATTATAGATATTAATATAATAACATAATAAATATTAATTATGACTGTAAAATATTAATTCTCGTACAGTTAAATATTACAATCCAATTATAAAATAATTGGTCACAAAATATTTTTATTTTTCTATGCGTATAAAAATTACACTTCAGTGATATACCCATAATATTTCATATAACTTTTGTACGAAGTTTAATATAAGCTATCATTAAAAAACAAAATATTTCATTGTCAAAAGAAATTTATCAATTCGAGAAGCTATTATTAATAAATTATTACTGATTCTCATACACTTTAGCAATATAAATGTTCTCAAAATCAAGTACTAATCTTGCGATTTTTGTTGTATTTTATTCAATAAAAATTTGAAATTCCTAAATACATAAAAATACAAAAAAAACACTATTCTTGTGTCTTAAAAATTGGTATAACGTTCAAAATTAAACTAAAAACATTTGATAATAGACAATAGAACAATACAATATATCACACAACACAATAGATAATAGAACAGATATCTAATATTTAGTATCTCAATTTATTTTTTGCTAAATGATTTACTGCTTAGTAAATAATACTTATATAATACAATATACCTTCTCGAAATTATAAGAAACACTTCATTTTTAATCTTAGATGTAAATTAATGAATGGCGTTTAAAGTTTAAAAGAAAATAATCTTTGTAACAAAATATAAAAATAATAATAATAATATTTAATAAATCTGTTACCGCAAATATTTCTTTATATATTTTGTTTTCGACAGCAAGAATTAAATTTCAGTATAAATTAATAGAAAACGTGAAAAAATTATTAAAAATAATCAACTTAAGTAATGTATTCTATTAATGTATAATTAATTAAAAAGCATGAAAAATCTGATTCATAAAGATTGATACAAATTATTAACGAAAAATTCTGAATAAATCTGTTAAACAGATGAGATTATATCCAACTTTAAAAAATTGCGAAAATTGGATTAAAAATAATTACTATATAAAAAGCATTTAAAATTATTTAAAAATTATGATATAGAAAAGATATATAAACATATCTAATAAAAAATATATAATTTTTACAAAGTATAGAAATTTTTACTATTAATAATAAACACTAAAAAATCTTTACTATTAATAATAAAGTAATCTTAATCTAGTAGTATTAAAAGTTAATACGCTTTAATAAAATAAAATATTATAAAATTATAAAATAAATTAAATAATTTAAATAAGTACGTATCTGTTTTATTAGATGTTGATATTATCAAAAATAAAGTAGGAAACGATTCTAAATAATTTCTAAAAGTATTATGAGTACTTAAAAAACTAAAAAACTGATTTGAAATATTTTCCATTTTAGTTTTCGCTAAAACTGACAAAAAAAGAACTAAAGTCAAAATTACTCAAAAAAATAAATGACATTAAATAGATTAACTATATAGATTAACTATGTAAATAATTTATATTTATTATTGGTAACTATAAATACTTGTATATGTAACTGTAACTGCAAATAATTATAAATATTGTATCATTCACAACAATAAAATACTTGATTCTCAAATATTTCAACTATTCAAAATATAGACAAGCTAAATTAAATAAATTCTAAATCACCAATTGTTAAAAATTTTAAACAATAATAATCTATAAGTAATCTACTGATCAATAGTTACACTATCAGTAGTAACTGTATAAATATGATTAATGTAACTTAAATAAATAAATATGTATACAAAAATAATAACAATTGATATTTCAATAGCAAATGAAGAAAAATTCATTCATAAATTTAATGTATTCTTATATATTTTAAAATGATATATCAGTACAAGTTGTTAAGAATAATAAGCGATGATATCAAAATTAAAATCAATAATGTATATGCTTATTTCTCATCGATTTTAAATTTAGACACATTCCTATTTATAGAGAATTCCACTACTTTATAATTTCTAAGACATACATTATCTTTGTGTACATTAATTTATTAAGTTATAAAAAAAATACAGTATTTATGTAAATACTTGATCTTGTTTAAATTTACAGGAATTTTTCCAATCCAAAAGATCTAAATACATAAACTAAATATATGTAGTAAAAATAGAAATCATAAAATAAATTACGGATAATGTATATTAAAGAGGTTTAGCAATTTTAAAATTAAATAGATTCATACCTGTACAAAGACCTGCAGCGGGTTCCCATTGATAACCAGAAGGACAAGTGTCCTCTTCGTAAGAAACAGATCTAAGTTTATCTTTGGACGTGCATATATAAGATCCTATATTATTTTCGCAATGACCAGGACATACTTCTTTTTCTATACATTCGTTCACATCTAAGCAGTGGAATACACAATGCCAACAAAAATGACCATGGACATAAGCGAAATTGCAGTGCAATATTACAGAAAGGAAAATGCTCGAAGGTAAAGCTCATATCGTCAAAACAAACATAAAATAAACGCTTGAAAATAAATTTGAAACTTATAGAACAATGAGAATTTCATAGTGTCAAAATATATTAAAACTGACAGATAAAAACAAGCAATTCGAATAGAATGAATTATTATGAATTAATTAAATATTCAAATTTGATTTCGAAAATGTAATGCGATTAACGTGCATCTTATATATAAATGTAAATACTTTACATATCGCTTCTTTACGAAAAAAGTGACAAAAGTCGAGAAACAAAAGTTTTGAGTTATTGTTATAAAAATGTTGCAGAGATAGCCTTTGACCAATTGTCAAAATTTTATTCATTGATCTTCATAATTTTGTCGGTAAAAAGGAATTATGTTGCTTTTACTGATTCGTGTAACATCGCATTCGATAAATATCTTTACATATAAATTTTGTGAAAAATTGTGAAAAATGTGTAGTGATAAGATATTATTTTAAAATTCTCCTAAAAAATAGTTTTTCAAGTTGTCACTTTCTTCGCAAGATATGTTATAGAAATTGATTCATAGAAATACTTCATTTTATAATATTCACATATTATAAAAATATCTCCCTTTAGTCGTATTTGATAAAAATTATTATTTGACAAATTTAATATCTTTGTCATACTCACCATCGCAGATTTTATTGGTAGCATTGTAACGATAGCCAGTTGGACAGAGAGATAAAAATTCATTATCATCCTCCGAAGTTGTACTTTTGTTTTCGAATGATTTTGGTAAACAAGAATATTTATCCTTCGCTAATATATAACCAGGATTGCAACTGCACGTTACTGCAACTCCATTATCCGTACAACGTTGTTCGCATGGATTGCTCGACTTGCATCTATGCCATATACACATTACATACTACATTACAATTGCACATTACATAGTATAATTATTGAATAATAAGAAAACTTTTAAAATATTCAATGCACAGATTAATATTTTAAAAGGTTAATAATAAGACATTCTTTTAAGTAAGATAACAATTAATTAAAATATTCTTGTTTCTAATTATTTTTAATTAAAATATTTTTTGACAATTCTTTTAAGTAAGATAACAATTAATTAAAATATTCTTTTTTCTAATTATTTTTAATTAAAATATTTTTTGTACTCATTCATATTTATAGCAGCACTTTATAGCAATGTTTTAACTAACACTTTGAGAGTCATTAAAAATTTAATCATTTAAAATACAATAGATTTCTCTAAACTAAATGTCTGATAAAATATTAAATCAATTGAACTAAAATGGAGAAAATTGAGGAAAAAAGCTAAAAATACTGAGAGATATTGTTTAGGAACATAATAAAAATATTATATATAGAGAAATATAATCAATAATAAATTAGCTGTATGTATTAATTATCAATATATCAAGATATAATACTATAAAAAATAAATAAATTTCTTAAATTACTTTTTGCATTTTGAAGTTACAATATATAAAGACCAAATGAACGAAATACCATGTTTTATAGAAAGTAAGAATATGTCTGAAAATGTCTATATAAGTAAGAATATGTTTATCTGCAAATTTTTAATAATTTCTTACAACAACATAAAACATTTTTGTGAAATAAAGAACTTGAATGTAAAATTTTCTATTAATTTAAATTTATTATTATTAATAAATTTATTAAGATCTTTACCATTTTATCGTAATTTTATAATAATAAATTGAATAATAAATTTATTACTGTATAAAATATATGTAATAAAATGTTTGAACTTAATAATTGTAGTAAAAAGTAATTATCTTAATACCAAGTATAAATGATATTGAAATAAATGGTAAATCAATTTTGTAAAATTAACATATACATAACTTTAACAATAAATATAGAAATGTATTTTTTTTAAGAAATTTAAATTAAATTTTAAATTTATTGTGAAACTTGTAAAACTAGAATATACTATATAAATATTTTATAAAAAATTTTTATACCTGTCAATAGGTAAATCCTGTCTGCAAGTTTTTCCATCTTCCAATAAACTAAAACCTTCACGACATTTACAATAATAAGATCCTACCGTAGGAACACAAATGTCAGAACACAATAATCCCTTCATAAGCTGGCAGATATCATCTAATGCTATAAATTATAAGTTTATATGTTATATTAATTATAAATTATTATACAAATTATAAATTAATCGAAATAATTATTATTATTCATTGTAATAATAATTATTTTTACTAATTGTAAATTGATCGAAAAGTAATGTGAGATATTTTTTTTTAATCGAAGTTCTGTAAATTTGATTATTCCAATTAAAGTAACTTTTGAAAGAATTTCGGTAATGGTTAGATCTTTTCTTTTTTATATGCGTAAATTTAGTAATTTGTTATTAACATCTATCTCTATTCTTCTTATCTTTTTATTTCCTAATTGTGTTGTTAAATTATTTATGATCTCTTCTAATTGTTTTTTCTATAAAATATCTTCATATCTTCTCATAAGAATTTTTACATTCTTACAAAATAATTTGATTTATCTTCGAAATTTCAATCATGCATAAAAGCAATAAATCATTCATATAAGTACTATGTAAATATGTTTCACAACATTACCATATACGAAAAGTTCGCGGAAAGTCATACAATTATTTTACTTTTTTCATTATTTTATTTTATAGAGTAGATAATTATTTAACAGTTAATTTATCTTTTTATGCACTTTACTTTAAAGAATTTTGTTCATTATTTTTAAACTGGATCATAATTAAATGACAAAACAATTAGAATTTTATATTCTCGAAGTTCTTCATCTTTTTAACGATAAATAAAACATTAATGTTTAATCGTATTTCATAGGTACAATTTTTACAAACTTATTTTTATAGGAATTTAATTTTATTGCTTACGAGGTGTAGGTATTGACAACGAAGAAGAGGTTGAAGCCAATGTTGGTGTAGATAACGAAGACGTTGACATCGAGGATGATGAGGATGAAGTATCAGTAGCCTCACTGAACGATGTTGCGTTTGTACTTGATGTTGTACTTGATGTTGTACTTGGTGATGCTTCGTGGCAACATTCTAAAAATGCAGGATCCCATGGATTTCCAAAGGTAAATTTCTTAAAAGCACATCCTCCTCCCATAGATCCAGTTGAAATACCTTTAATGAAATTTCAAAAGTATTGAAATATATGTTGTTTTAAAAGTACATAGGGGAAAGTCGATCAATAAGTGCAGTGCAATTAATTTTGACTTTTTTTAT
Organism: Lepidotrigona ventralis hoosana; assembly: GCA_002806875.1. Lineage (NCBI taxonomy): Eukaryota > Metazoa > Arthropoda > Insecta > Hymenoptera > Apidae > Lepidotrigona > Lepidotrigona ventralis. Next base: position 15,349 of record NIPQ01091160.1, on the reverse strand, counting down.
GTTAACACTTTATTTGACAAAACCATTGACAAATTGATAAATGAATGTAATAGTTTTGCGCTATACATTCCGGAGCCATTGTTTATTTCATTGTTTCCATTATTTTCATACGATAAGTGTAAACATAAAAGTTCATAAAAGATTCTATTGTGTATACTATATTCAGTTTATTAAGTATAATAAAAAGTTGCCATTTATGTTAGTGATAAATCAGTGATCGGATCAATCAGTTGAAAAACTGAGAAACAAGAAAAGATGTAATAATTTAACAAATTAGAAGTTGATTCAAACATCGGAAACATCGAATATACAGATATCAAGAGAATATTAATTATTTTATCTGAAAAAAATTGGAGAAATAAAATTTGAATAAAAATATATATTCTTGCATCTAAATATCTTTTTTCAACATTGTTAATCATTTAGAATTAAAAATTTACTAATTTAATAATTTATTTAGTACTGAGCGACAATTTTTGGGTTCCTACGAATTACATTTTCATTTTCACGAATTATCAATTCTCAATACAAAACATCATTGTCCTCCATTTATTAAATTTCATTTAAATTACAAGCTAATCTTTAATAAAAATTTTAATTTTTATCAATTCTAAATCAAGATTAGATCGAAACTTGAAAATCCCCCGAAACCTAGAAAATTTTCGAGTTTCGAGAATTCGTGATTCGAAACTATCGAAACTCAAATACGAAAAATATTAAATCAATAAATATATCAAACGCTCTATAAATTTTTGTTTCTAAGAATATGAACGATCGGTTGTAACTCTGAAATGATAATATAAAATATCAAAAAGATTTTAAACAAGAATCTGGTATTTTTGTTTATCATGTTTCTGCTTATATTTTGTTTAACTGTGGCCAACAAGAATTTATATATATAATAAAAGCATTAACTCCAGTTTTGAAAACAAAATAAAATCAGTTTCAAGGGGTTTTGGATTCGACTTTCGAGAATTTAAAAATTAGTTTAAATCTAGTCAAGATGTAACAAAAAAGCTTACATTAGAATAGTCAACACGTGTCCTCTACACATATATACATGTATTATAAGGACCGAGATAATATCATATTTTATGATTTATTTTATTACAAAAATTGTAAGAAAGTACGTTAATTATTTTATTGAAAGAGGATAGTAATCTTTTTAATGTCAATCATTAAATCAAAACTCCTGTTTAATGAATATAAATAACAATATCTGTAATTTTCAGTATTAAAGCTAAGAAAGAGTAAAAGATTAAGAAAATACTTTTTTTTAAAATAATTTATAATTATTAAAATTATTTATAAAATTTTTTATAATATATAAAATTATTAAAATTATTTATAATATATCTATATAAAAAAAAATTACCCAATTTGCAAGCTTCGCAACAGTCGCGATGATAATCACCCGGACCTGAATATTTACTTTTGCTATCAGAAACACATGCTAAACCAGCATGCGCGTCTAATTTCCCTTTCTTGCATTGTTCTTCGTGATAGGTCCTTATGCAACAGATATCCACGGCCTCTAAGCAAAGACCTTGTTCAACCGTTGGCACTCCGGACACCGGTCCTGTAAACTTTTCACACCTGAGTCCTTCCAAAGCCCAAGAAGTACCAAGCCCGCAGCATTTTTCAAATTCTGCTTCCATTCTAGCTTCGCTGAATAACACTCCTGTTACACAAATCAAATATACCTAATGACTCTTAACAAGTTTGTAATAATTTTTTTCTTTTCTATAGCTCTGATCGATTATTTCATAAAATAATCAAAAGATCATTCAATGTTATTCTAAATCTATATTATATCTAAACATTGTTGTTGACTCTGAAACTGGTTTGATTTATCGGTTCTCAATTTTATTAATATCTTGATATTAAAAGTTAAATAACTATTCTTTTGTTTTTGTTTTTTTTCAATGATTCATCTTTCTTTTATTGTTTTCAATGTTGAAATTGCTACGGGAAAAAGTAAAACAAGGACATGAAATATAGTTATTTTTTATGATAAGCTTATGATGACGTTAAAGTTATATCTTATTTGTCTATCATTTTCACGGACTCTCGGCAGAATTTAAATCTCTTGTGAAATCTTTCCTGTCGCAGCAGCATGTGCAGCGATAAGAAGAACAATAGTAGATAGATACTTCTTAACAATCTATCACATCTTTGCTTCATAATTTGTCTCGTGTGATATATTACATTTATGATATATTTCTTTATGCTATAAAAATCCAAGCTCATGACATTGCACACTATGTATGTGGCAATTTTATTCCAAATTTATTCATATCGTTTAAAATACTCTCATTTATATAGTTCATTCACATAATAACATTTTTGTTCTTAAATAAAAGATTTTTAGATTTTAAACGATTAGATAGAATAATATGATGTAATATAAATACGTATAATATAATACAGGGTACTCTCTATTTAGCTCTATTGTATCTCCAAACGAATCCAATCATATATGAGTCATATGAATTAAACTTTTTCGATATAACATGAAACAAACGAATAAGTATCAACTCGTAAATTGTAATTTATGTTCGTTAAATGTTTTATACGACATTGTATTTCCGTTATATGTTATTAATGAAGGATTAATATTGTTTATTATAATAAATAGTATTCAGTCAATAGCTTGCTATGTTTAAACATCAAATTTTTAAACATTATGTCACAACATTAAATTATGTTATTAATTTATAATATCAAAGAAATATCAAATAAATTTATAATATCAAAAAAATATATTTATAACAAATAATAAATTGATATTATAAATTTATAATAAATTCATAATGCCAAAGAAATACCAAATTTCTTTGATATTGTAAATTTTAACAAAGCTATAAACTTTGCCCATAAATCTTAACATTTGATGCTAGAAAATATAAGCAAAAACACAATATGAGGTTTTTATATTAAATATAAGGATAGAGTTTTAGAAAATATAAGGTTTTAGATTAAATATAAGGTTATATTAATTCAAGGTTTTAGAAAGGTTTTTCTAAAACCTTTCTAAAACCTTGGTTTTTCTAAAACTCAGGTTAAATATAAGGTTATATTAATTCATTTCTTAATTTGGAATAATAAATATTATTGCGATAATAAATTCTTTATTTTACTCAATATTATATTTGTAATTTTTACAATTTTTGAGTACATTTTTATTTATGTTATATAATAGTAAAAACAATTGCTACGATGTTTAATTAGAAGTCTATAAATCAATGAAGACTATATATACTGAATAATAACAAAACCATAATTTGTTCAATGATAAGAACGAAATCAGCACGCACGTTTCCTCGTTGTTTCATTGGAAAACTACACAACCCTCTCTAACTAACACATTTTACCGATGTTAATTATTATTTTACATTAATTAATTCATAAATTTAATCCAAGAAAAAAACTTACTTTTTTCCTAAAACGTCTTATCTTCTTATTTATATTTAAATATTATATTTACTTTAATTTTATTTTACATAAAATCATTCGCAACGAATTAAAATTCTCGAAGTAATAAATTTCTTATTAGATTCTCTCTGATAATTTATATCAACATGCAACATAACAAAGAAATACATTGAATATTAAAATAGCCGGGTAAATAAATGAAATTAAGTGAAATCATTTCAAAAATAACAATATTATAAAGTAAATGCGTGAAAAAAATTACATCTCATTTACTGTATTTTTTATATTTTAAGAGAACAATTTATACCAATAAATGATATACGTCAATTGAAGAAAAAAGTATTTGCTTCAAAATTGAAAATAAAACAATCAATACAACCATCAGAATTTTATATTGTTTTTTATAAAAAAAAGTAAAAATTTGAAAAGTAATTATATTTAATTATTAAAAGCACAAAGTCTTCATTCTTAGCTACATAAGTAAATATTTACGTTATTTGTTTATTTATTCTAATCCGAAACTATTACATGCCTCTCCGAAGTATTTATCAATTTTTATATTATTTTTCAAATATAAGTTGTTAACTAACAATTTAACACTAGTTTGCATTCTATCCTGAACATTTTTCAATTATTCGTTCTAAAAATCTATGGGACGTTACTTTATGCGTATCAACTTCAATTAACAATTCTAAGAAAGCCATCTCTCTATTGCGTATTTACTTTATCGTCTCCTTATGAACTAAAAAATCTAACATTTAAATTGAAAAATTCACTTAATTTTCTTTCCTATAAACTGACAATTAACCTGTTTAGACTGAGCTTGCTATACCTATTTAATAATACAAATATTTCGGGTTAACGTTTGTCAAGATATCATATTAGTTAGGGCTTATACATTAGGCTATACATTTTAATATACGTCATAAGTCATTTCCGGTATCACTTACTTTATTACAGTCATTCAGTCAAAATTGGAAAAATTTACTAAATTTACTAAATTTAAATATTGTTGTTTCTCTGTATTTTCTCGAAAGGAGACACAGCTTTCTCGACTGCTTTGAAGATAAATAATTTTTAATTAATTGACCTAACTTCTCATTGTTTACACTCTATTCTAAATGAGATTCTATCTTCTAAATTCATTACTTTTTCCTTCAAGCTATATGGATAATTAAAAATATGATTTGAATCTGTAATTGATAAATCTTGATTAACTTTATGCTTGATATTATAGGGAAACGAGGACTAATAGATCAAAGAAAATACATTGCTTATACTGTCATATTAAGTATAGTATATTAAATAGAATATATACATATAGCATACTGTTACTCGTACTGTACAGAATATTAAACAGAATTTTTAAAATAATGAAAAATACCTTGTTTGCCCAAAGAGAATAGCTCCAATCGGGTAACCAGAAGTAAAAAGAAAATCGCGCACAGATGGATCATCTTCTTTCTTAAAATTCCGAAATAAAACGAATCGAGTTTCACATACAACTATCACAATCTTTCCAACTTTTCACAATTTTTCTTGTGTAATTTGAATGATAAAAAAAATATAGAAGTTGAAATCCTTGGACTCGAAGAATCGTTCCTCTCCGTTGTGGGAGATGCGCACCGAACAAACGCTCAACATGCATTAAAGCGTCCAGTTTGCCGGTAGCACGGTTTTCTTCTCTGCACCTTTCTGTGCGCATCTTATTTCTCGAATTATCCTTCTCTATCTTACGACTCGTTTCCTTTTTTTTTCTTCGTGTGCGTCTCCGTTTCGTGTGCGCGCGCATAAATGTTAGACTGATCTTATCGTTAGTGGTGGCATAGATCCGAAACTTACTCAAAACCTTCACCCTATCTTTGGATTTTTCCTTCTTTATTTATATTCCTTATATATCATTATATATCTTATTATATCTTATCTTTATATATGTATATTATATTTTGTCTTTATATATGTATATTATATATGTATTATTATATCTTATTATATCTTATCTTTATATATGTATATATATCTTTATATATCTTATTATTATATCTTGTATATCTCGTATATCTTTATATCTAAATTATTTTATTATTGATAAATAATTTAACTTCAATTGTAACGTGTAATAATTTGGAAATTTTATACATTTTAGTTATTCATTGCTATGCTACTGTGTATCTTTTAGTACATATGTATATCGTTACAGCAAATTTAAACAACACTTTTATAACAATTGCTAGTTGTTGTTAAGTTTCGCCAGTTCTTAAAATAATAGAAAATAATTTGCTTACTAAACGAATAAAGTCCTAATCATGTGGAATTAATATACAAGTCGTTACTTATGATTTCGTCGTTTAGTTTCGTATAATCACTATAATATGGATCGCTTTAACTGGTCTCAAACTATAACTGGAAACTTTAACCACGAAACGAGCAATAATATCACTTTACATAATAATTGATGAGTTATTAATTTTATTACTTAACTTCATTAGTTGTTATTTAATATAATTTAAAATTCAATCGTTTAAAATGCAAAATAATTCAAATAATATAAATCAGTTTACGTAAGAAACCAAAACTCTTGAATTTTATTAACTTGTATTGAATTATTACTTTGCATATTTTTTTATGCCTCTGTATAATTAATAATAATAATAATAATAATAATAAAAGACGAAGATATGTATAAGAATTTTAATTCCATCGCTACAATGTAACATGTCTTTTTTTCAAAAGAAACTCTCCCTTCGCGAGTGTCAAGAATGTGTTGATTATATACTATATAGTGACTTCTTCCGTAGCATATGTTCTCGCTTCGATATAGCGTCAGAGATCCGTTTTTGCTGATGCTCTGTGGACAGTAGACGCTTTGTTGATCTCGCGAATTTCCGTACCACTCTCATATTCATCATCCGTGTCGTCCTTCGTTCACTTTGAAATATCTTTAAATGTTTATCTGTATGTGTATGTATGTATGTGTGTATATATATATATATTTTTTGTCTCGATTAAAAATCAAAAATTAGATAGCCAATACTAATTTCTATTCAAGACCATTCTTACAAAATATGAATTTATTTTTTTTTTTTTTTTACTAATTATTCTATAACGTTTATTTAGGTAATAATCGTAAAAACTATTTATTTACATATTCTTTCTTTTATCTTAATCCAATCTATACGGAATCAATCTGTATGTGTATGTAACATACTATGTACATACAGAAAAAACTATTAAGAGTACATTTTATTGGAAATTGATTTTTCCTTTAATTGGCGTAAAGAAACGCGAGAACATTGTTTCACGAGATTCAAAATTTCATGAGTTCACTCAAACATTCATTTTCATCGTGCAGTAAACGTAAATATTAAAAAAGAAAATAACAACGAAAGACAATAAAAGAAAATAATTATCGTGTTTTTCTGTCGACGAATGTCGGTTAATCTCAGTAACAGAGAAATGAGAAATGAAAAAGAACGTGTAGCAGAAGTAATAGGCCGAGAACCAAACCAGCGAGCTTGCGATGACCATGACACGCGTGACTCCGTAACGATCGTGTAACACTCAGATCACAAGGTCTTGTGTTGTGAAAAAATCAAATATTTTACTACGGTGATCGTCTGCTTGCTTGCCCATCATCGTCCTCAAGTTTCTTTTTTGCATCCCTTTCAATGACAACATGTGGATGATCTAGTTACATACATATGTACGTACGGATATATGTATGTATATATACCCTGAGAGGGAACCAAGAAGTCGAAATAAACAACGCGTAACGATGATACAATATGAGAAAGGTAAGAAATTTTTTTTTTATACTTATAATATGATATATTAAAAAATAAAATTGTGCTTTTAAAAAACTCTGTCTCTAGTTATGTTTCATCAAAAGCAATATTCTCCTATTTTAATTAAAACAATTAACTTTATCCGAATATATATTCCTATTATATATACATATATATATTATATATATTATATTATATATATATACATATATATTATATATATATTATATATATTATATTATATATATACATATATATAATAGAATTAATAAAAGAATTAATGAAATATTAACATATTATTGGTATCATTATAGTTATAGTAAAAATCATAGATATAATTATTTGCTTATTTATTAACTGCAGATATAATTATCTAGTTATTTATAAAATATTAATTCAGATTAATTATTGAATTCGCAAAAATAGCAATAAATTCAATTGTCACATTATATTTTAGAAATAATAAAATGTTATTGTATATAGACAAAGAGGTTAATGGAGTAACATCCAAAACAAAATACGATAAAAATCATGATAAAGTTTAATATCGTATAAATAAATTATGACTTATTGCAAAAACAATTTCCGCAAACATAATTTTTTACAATATAATAGGTAAGAAAATAAAATAAAACTTGCTGAATTTGTAGAAAATACATGTTATTTTAAAGAATTATCCTTCAAATTTTTATAGACATACAATGATCACTTATTAATTTGAAAAAAATGATTTAAGTCTAACTTATCTAAACAAAATTTACTAGAAATTAAGACATTTTCAAATGGTAAAAAAAACGTCGATTATCCAAACAAGAAATTCAATTAACAGAGTACAATAACTCCACAATATCTTATGTACAATACTTAAATAGGACTTGAATTATAAAAATAATTCTACATACGTAATGTTTTCTGCTGATGGTACGAAACTTACATTACGCTTCCGGAAAAATATGGTAACAGAAACAAAAATGGATCAATACAGAAAGCAAAAATATTATAATAAAAGATTGGTCATTATCTAGCACAAATGTACAATTGACATATAATTGAAATGAATAAGAATACAATAAATACACTAAATTTTTTCAAAAGAAACAAAGAAAAAAATACGTGATTAATATGTATGTTTTATATATAATGTATATAAAAATATTTGCGAAAATATTAACTACTAAAAATATTCTTATTTTTGTTTTATTTGCTACAACAGGTTTATTTTTTCATATAAATACTTATATTATTTGTATGTAGATCTTCATCTAAATGATTAATTGGATTTTTGCTATATAAAATAATTTCTATATAAGTAAAACTATAAGTAATATTTATACTGAAACATTTTTACGAAATGGGTATTTTTTTGGCCTGGAAATTGTTTACTTTTTCGTATTTTGTCGAAACACCCTGTTTACTGTTCTATCTTGAGTATTTAAAATATTAATTATCAAGGATAATTAATTTCCGAAATTCGGATAATCGTCGTTTAGTGTCACACCTCTGATTCTCTTTACATCAACAAAACGTGAAGTATTTTTTCAATGAATTTTTTATGTTTCATAAAAATCATACAGAACGTTTATCATATATATGTTTCTAGCATGTTCATGTACATTCATTATCTATTGCATTTTTTCTATTGTATCTCTTCGTCACATCAATTGTTCTGTAAATTTTTACAATTTAAAATAAATTTAAACATGAAACGTAAGTAATACGTTATTTTTTAGTACAAACAATTGCATAAATTTTGATTACATAAACTTAATTTTATATTCTTCGAAAAGAAAGAGAATCAGAAATGTTCCCTAAGATAGCAATTTAAATTAAAAGTACTATGTCTAGAAAACAATTTTACGAACAAACAAAAAATGATACAATAAAAATAAATAAGAAGATAATTCGTGCAAAGACAGTGTTTGAAAATTGATACAATCATATTGAATGTGTTTTGTTTGGGTAATGTTGTAAAAGTAAAAGTTTGGGGTAAATTGTTGAATCGTTTTTTGTATTAAAATGTTTTATATTCGCGTAATTTTAGTTTCAAATATAAAAACTCATTCCTATCTCAAACTGGCAACTTTATTTTGTTCATTTACTGTATGATTGCGTGACACGAGCACGTCGATTGATTCTAACACCCAGTTGTTATACCTTCATCTGACTCTGATTCTCGGATATAAGTATCCTTTGTGCGACCATGTCAATTCGACGCAGGACTAATACGTCACATTAACGCATATTTTCATTAACATTGAATATTTTACTTCAGGACATTGGCTGATAATTATGACAGAATACGTCGCGGATGAGCGTACCTTATCGTTTTCTAGGAGGAATCAAATAATTGCTTACTTTGCTAATCTTTAAATATTCAGTAGAAAAATAGGAATCTTATTCTAAGAGATTTTCAATATCATAATAATTTCGTTAATCGAAAAAACTTTCTTAATTCGAAACTGTTTCATCCAAGACTTAATAAATAGATTTCATTTAAAAACATGTTCCTTCCATACTTTTAAGTAATTAAATCAGATATTTGAGATAATTGCATGTTATCTATTTTGAGCGATGTAATTATTTGATTTTTCCTAGACTCCAGAGGAAACGCTAATCAGATCTTTCAATAGAATGTTTATTTGCGCCAAAATCTAAAATTGAACGCAATGTGCTCTTAGTTGGCACACCGCAGGAGATATAACAGAGTTGTAACTACTTCTAATTCTAACTTCACCTTTGACGTGTTAACAATAATGTATAAAGGTGCTGTTAGAGTTAAAAGTACGTGTAGAAATTACATACGAGAAACGCTTGCGATATATTTTCTCTTCGCGAAAGTGAAAAATTTACGATGTAAAATCTGGAAGAAGAAGAACGAGGTGGCCTTCATTTTCATTTTGAGTGTGACAAATAGTAATTCTTGATCAAGTAAAATATTAGACGAATGAAATGCAAATAATAAATTTTAATAAATAAAGCAATAATGAATATTTACTACTAAAATAACGGGCTCTTCTATATTTACTGATTTTCTATATTGTACTGAATTTAATTAAGTCGTATTTAAATATAGATTTATATACTGAATGTAATATTTTATTATACCATGTGATATCACTAAATTTTAGTGTGGTACATTTTCAAAAATTAAGAATACATTAAAAGAATACATTAAAACAAGGTATTTCTTATATTTTACCTATATGTAAAAAAAATATGGAAATTTAATCAAGTTTAAAATATTAGTCCATTTCAATTGATAATAAACTTAATATGTATATATAATATTAAATTCATATTTTATAAGTAAAATATTAATCTATTATCAATATAAAAAATCATAACATGATACATAATGAACTTTATAAAAGTTTTATACTTTCAAATAATATGAATTTGTAATATTACATCATATATATGACAAAATTACAATAAACTTGTAAAAAAAATATGAAGTATATTTTATAATGTGTAATGTTTTATATATCTTTATACACATTACTATATTTTACGATATGTTTTCAATTGACATTTAAAGTAAATTCAATTATTAAAAATATGTAAATTTATTATTACTTGTTTTGCACTTCTGAAATGTTAAACAACCATAAATGTAACCATAAATGACATTGGTAATTCATAAGTATATTTTACTAATGAATTACAATTTTTAATAAATGTATCATTTTACCATTTTAAAAAATAAACATCAAACATATATCCGAACTTACAATTACCATACTGTCACTCTCAATATTTGAAACACCTCGTTCTGGAAGTAATGCGATGGAATATATTTTTGTGACAAAACAAGACGAAAAGAACACCTGTCCACTATTTCGCTATACTTTATAATTTATTCTTTCCTTAATGTAATTGTATCACGATGAAGAGGAGCAGGTGTTCTTCATCGTAAATCTATTATATAGAGAATGACTAGGCCATATGAATATAATTAAGAAAATTCATACTGTATTCCGGCACAATTTTAGAACAAAGTGCAATGTGAAATCTAACTAATTTATCTCAGATAATCTTTTCTTTGTTTCGACATAATTGAAAAAAACATCGTACTTTTATGTACAATTTTTTTCAATGCCGAAAAAGATTAAATTTACTAAATTCTGTTTTTTACTTTATTTCTGAAAATTGTCCTGAGGTTTATTCATATGGCTCAATATTTTCAGTCCTGCAAACTTTATTTATTTTCAATCAACTTGATGTGTATTTTTAGCGATTCCCTTTTATTAGTCTATGACTGTAACCAATGTTATGAAAAATCATTTTTATTTCTATTCTGGTTCTTCTCCCTCACCATCTGTAGCACAAATATTAATTTTAAACATTAGATCTTAGAAAATTAATTTAAATAAATTTATTATAATAAATAAATTTATTATAATACAATATTAAAAAGAAGAAAAAAAATCATTTGTACCTTCACGATCTACTTCATCATCTACCAATAAATCATCCTCTTCATTTACTCCATCATCTTCATCATTCACAGCCTCTTCTTCCTCATCGTCTTCATCTACATCTTCGACAACAACTATGCTATCGTCTCCTTCCTCACCTTCACCTGCTTCATCACCTTCATCTCCCCCACCATCTTCTTCCTCTTCCTCTTCTTCTGTATCGCAATCTTCACCATCACCTTCAATACCATTTTCAACATCCATATCGGGCGCCAAATAATACTAAAATCAAATAATTTTGAATATAAAAATAAATTTTTTATGATACAGTTTAAATATTATAAATATTATATTATAATAAGGTTCAAATAATAATAATAAATTCTTTGATCATAGTATAAATAATTTTACCTGTAATGGATTAGGCCACATATCATCTTTGATTAATTCTGCTATTTCATCTGAACTTGGATCTCCATGGTCCGTAAACCAATCAAAAAATGACCTGTGCTTTAATGGCCTTTTACGACCTTTCAATGGGGCTTTGGTTTTTGCTCTTTTTGTTAAATCTGCACCTTCTTTCCAGCGTATAGGTGTACTTTGAGATGCTGGATCTCCTGCAAAAAAGCAGGAGATACATCAAAACTATGATTATTCAATAAAAAATTTAATTTTCACTTGCAAATTTTTCAAAAATTATTCATGTTAAAATCACATATTTAATTCTTTCTATTATATTAAACAATAATAATAAACCTTATTAAAGAAATACTTAGAAATACTTTTCATTCTGTACAAATATAATTTTATNTATATATATATATATATATATATATATATATATATATACAATATATATATATATATATATATATATATATATATTGTATATACTGTATATACCCTGATTTTATTCCAATATATTAATAATTCTAATATTATATATTATATATAACATTACATATTCCAATCTTGTAAATTAATTAAATAAATTAATATTATTCTGTGAATTAATAACTTTCAAAAATTTATTAAAAAGATTTTAGTTTTACCAAAATATGTAAAAAATAATACTTTTAAATGTAATAATAAATGATACAAACAAAATTATAATACAATTAAAGCAATATTGTATGAGCAATTCAAAGGCCCAAGTGATTAACCTTTTATATTATAGTGCCAAAATTCTTGATTGACACTTAATTTTATATATTTGAAAGAAATTTCCTTAATCATTGAACTCAACCCTCCTGAATGACAAAAATTCTTTTAGTTATAATAATAATAGATTTATTTCAAAAGTTAATGTTATTTATTTTATGCATCTTGTTGTATTAATATATCCTATAATATTTATTTAAGTTTAAATTTTAAAAGAAATATTTAAAAAAGCGTATATTTTATCCATTTCATTACTTTTTATTTTTGTTGGAGTTGATTCTTTCGACAAACGAACAGCTCGCATGAAAACTGATTTCAATGAAATTTTAGATTTAGAAATGTGCTCACCAGAAGAACCTAGATGAAATTCCTTTGTAAGGACATCATTTTCAAAATATGGATTTTCATCAAAATGAAAATTAATTCTATATCCGGACTTAATATCCTCAAATTCTTCAACTTCCAATTTATTTAGAAATCGAAGAGCATCTTCTTCATCTTCTTCTAATATTTCTGCTATTTCCTTATTGTTTACAAACTACATACTTAATAAGGAAATCTACATTGATATAACACTTTTCTTAATATTACAATTTATCATGCTTAATCTTTTATAATATACAATATTAACATATTATATATTATAATGTTTATATTATTAACGACTTGTATTTTACTACCATATTTTGTAATGTATGTTTATAACAATTTTTGTCTTAGCATTTTAAAATAACGTTGAATGTAAATTAAATATAACTATGTGCAAAGCAAAAGATGTGAAATATGATAAAAGTATTATTTAATAGGCTTAAATTATAACATCATGGAAGAAGTAAATATTTACATCAAAGTAAATGTGTAAATTATAATGTATAACAAAAATATATAATAAAGGAAAAATTAGCAGACATGTATTTAAAATGATCGTAACACTTTTCTTAATATTACAATTTATCATGCTTAATCTTTTATAATATACAATATTAACATATTATATATTATAATGTTTATATTATTAACGACTTGTATTTTACTACCATATTTTGTAATGTATGTTTATAACAATTTTTGTCTTAGCATTTTAAAATAACGTTGAATGTAAATTAAATATAACTATGTGCAAAGCAAAAGATGTGAAATATGATAAAAGTATTATTTAATAGGCTTAAATTATAACATCATGGAAGAAGTAAATATTTACATCAAAGTAAATGTGTAAATTATAATGTATAATAAACAAAAATATATAATAAAGGAAAAATTAGCAGGCATGTATTTAAAATGATGAAATATATTGCTGTAACGATAATATGAAATAATTTTTAATAAAGATAAATTTATATTGCATTCCGCGTGACCGCATGTAGTTATACATACATAGTCGTATACGTATACAAGTAAGCAAGATGGCGACTAGCGCCGGTGGACGCCGGCATTGTCGAGAAACGTCAAAGATATATTAGTAACTATTATTAGCAAAGCCATAATGTCATCGTATGAAAGGATACAGCAGTGACCCAAAAATTGGGTATCCTCTTGATAATGTCATTTCGCTTCTGGAAATAGGGCTTACGCAACTTATTATACTTCTTCTCAACTTCGAGGATTTCATCGCTGGCCTTCTCATTGAGGCCATCGATTTGATTCTGACACCCATCAATCTCTTCGAGTGTCTTTTGTATTTCAATATCATAATCGCGTGACTCAACACCCTCGCCAGAACCTGGATCCTCTATTTCCTTAGCCTTCTTGTTCGGCGAAGCCATCGTTCGACCCGCGCTCTTGTCACCACACCACTACTCTCTGTTTATTTTCAGTACGCACTCACTCCGCGTTCGTCACCCTCGTGCGGCTCGTGTCACGAATTCGCGGCGCGTAAGCAAGCTAAACTACGGCCATAAGTTTTGCAGGCCATCTAGATGCGCAACTTTATTAATTTACTCGAAACATCACTAGACATTAGATAAAAATTGTAACTTTATTTCTGTTAAATATTTTTCATTCACGTCACACTTCATATTTTATATTTTAAAATTGAATGAATGTGTGCGTATTTCTATTTCGAAATATTGAAAGTATAAGATAACATAACTATTTTCTAACTTGCATCAACTGTAGCAAAAATATAGCTTACACCATAAATATATTCAATATAAAAGACAGTTTACTTCATATCCACTTTATATTATATTAACTTAAAATAAATGATTTAAAAATGGTTAAAATA
Source organism: Lepidotrigona ventralis hoosana (assembly GCA_002806875.1). Lineage (NCBI taxonomy): Eukaryota > Metazoa > Arthropoda > Insecta > Hymenoptera > Apidae > Lepidotrigona > Lepidotrigona ventralis. The sequence goes on along the minus strand of NIPQ01091160.1, from coordinate 323 downwards.
TGATTAGAAATTATTAATTATTAAAAGTTTAATAAAATCTGTGGAAATGATATAAACATTTTATTTTATTAACTATACAATAATTAAATATATAAAATAACAAGTCTAGTTTATATTTTATTACGTATATATGTTATAGAAAAAAAATGTCTAGTATTTTAATACTATGTAAAATACAATATACTGTACACAGAATAAATTTATATACTTATACACAGAATACAATATAATATACAATATAATATACTTATACACAGTATAAGTATACAATATAATATACTTATACACAGAATAAATTTATTATTTATATAGTATACATAATA